>WYDE02175281.1:0-16892 GCA_009867175.2 Adela reaumurella | reverse complement strand
CTTTGTTTTATAACATTTATTTTATAAAATATGTTTGTGTTATAAGTCCTCACTAATATTATTTAATTATATCTTTATACACCTTCCTAATTAAGTAGTGATATGTACGTATAATTTTCGTTTACATTTCATTATTTAGATATGGAAAGCCATTGTTTATTCGCCGAAGTAAAGTGCATACATCCAGCTATTATCATTATATAATTTAAGCTTTTTATTTCATATTCAAGTAAAAAATTAACCATTTTAGTACTATCTCTTTAGCTCGGATATTTCTTTGTTTTGCTTATTATGTATTCTCTTAACTCGCGATGTTGCGTTTTGTAGCTACAAACAGCAGGCAGGTAAGATGATGAAAATTTAGTATTTTTGAGCAAAATTGCAATAATGTATTTTGCTAATATTTAAACTAATATTTTATATCATTAATATTGTGCTTGTTTTATGAAATATTTTAAAATGCAATTAAATTTATTAGATTCACGCTGTTCTGAGGTAAAATTTTAAAATTATTGACAATTTTTTTCAGCGGCCAGCGGTCATCGCGTTTTGAGTCAATACTGTTTCAATTTAATTTTAATTCATATTTTTTCTGTTTCATATAGTACACATATCATATAATAACTCTTCTTCATATTCAAACTTTTGATTCACATTCTGTATACGTAATGTTTTTCAAGCGGGATATCACTTGAAAAACATCACGGATAAATAAGCTTATAATTATATGAATGCATCCTCACGCTTGTGCTGTGCTTACTGCTGCTATACACCATATTCTACTAATCCGTTAAACAGCTAACAATTCCTATTGTTATTGAACCAGATTTCATATTGTTCTTCTAACTTTAATACCACGGGATCGACAAAACTGTTAAAATTTATTTTTCTTGTCAAAATATGTGCTATTTTTGCGCGCTCCGATTCGTGCGAGCATTACTAGCGAAAGTGGTGTGATTGGTGTGCTATAAGCTAATCAGAGCAATGCTAATACCGCGTGGAGATGCTCTTCCTAAAAAAAGCTGACCCTGTATAGTAGAAATTAACACTGCAATAAATACCGTGTCATTGATGCTTTTGGCTGGAAATACCACGGCATTGCCATATTAAAATGTAGCAGTTAGTCTGTAAATTTGCTTTACAATCGTTACAATCAAATAATAAGCTGGAATGATGAAGTACAGTACTACCTTGAAATAAATTTTGCTTTTTCCTGTAAAATTAAAATTTTCCAGATGCACCTTTTTTTTATTTAGGGGGCGGTATTAATATGAATAGACTGTTTTGATTTTTAAACGATAAAGCGTTATAAGCCTAAATTAATGATAAATTTTCATTGTCTCTTGTTAAATTACCCTCATGGGTTGTTAGAATATAGCTCATGTTGTATTCATCATATATATTAGTACAAGCTCGGGTTCTGCAGATTACATATTCCGGCACTTGTACTGGTCTCATTGTCTACTCTAAGTCACACTCTCACCTCTTATGTTGATTCTTTCGTTGTCGCAGACCACTGGTTAGTCCTTTTCCTAAGGCCCCTCTTCTTTCTGCAAGTGTTAAAATAATAACTTCTAGATCTGTCATTTACTGGACAGACGCACGGAAACTGTTATACACTGACCGTGCCTAACTCTTTCACCGTAGGGGGGAAGTGTGTAAAGTTAACGAATTTCGACAGTGCTGAATTTTTCCTTGTAGCCACTCGTAGATTGTGAAGGCCACTGTGAGACGTCATCGTTGCTGCTGCTTTGGCGTTTCTCGTCCTGAGCTTGCTTTTATAAAGCAATGTTTTTAAATCACTCCTAAACTGTGTGTCTGCTTCTCCTATCATTTGCATAAAAGTTCGAGACAAAGTTGGCTTTACATAAAATTTATACTTAATTTTGCTCGAGGGTAGCTTGGTGCTATGCAAAATGAACCAAAATGAAGGTGAATAAAAACATTGCCGTATATATACCTTATACTAAGCAGCTAAGATTGCAATGACTTGACCGAACATATCAGGAAAATAGAGGAAGTAGAGGAGGGCGTCCGTCGAGGTCGAGACCACTAGGCGGCGCCGCCAGACTCCATCATGCACTAAGTTTTGGCTCTCTGCAAGCCCTCTTCAGCTAGTCTGTCATAAGTAGTATGCGGACAATTGAGTCGTCTAGTTGCAAAACCCGCTATAACGGTTTTACTAAATTTTACAGGAGAGCAAAACAAAAATGTCACGTGACCTCCGTTGTCATACGATATAGCGGAGTTTGACACAAAACGCAAACTTCAACATTTTTTTACTATCAAATTTAGCGGGTTTTGATCGAACCTTGAAGGGAAAAACTGTAGAGTTTACTGGCTACAGTCAGATGTCATATTTAACTCATTTTAGATTAAAAGTCAAAATAGCGGGTTTTGCAACTAGACGACTCAAGTATTAATTCCGGTCCCGCCCTCGAACATCCATATACTGTAGGATGCCTCCAGTGAGCTCTGAGCTCTCTCCATAACGTCGATCTTGGCAGGCCTAGATTCTTGAAAAGACTATACAGTGACGTCGCTGGTAGTCCCCTTGATCCGACTTCCACAGCAAAGCAGTCCTGAAACCATTTCTCACTATCCGATCTACCACGTTTCAGTAATTGTTAACTTTAAAGTTGTGTTCCTTCGGAATGTTAGTTTCCCGTGGAACTGTAAGTTCAACAAGCAGTATGTGCTTAGTCGTCTTTGAGAATATGAGTATGTCCGGTCTGTATGCTGTGGCACAGATTTCTGAAGGCATTTGGTAATGCTTCTCATGTGCATTCATAAACAATTCCGTCTTATACCGAGTCCAGATCTATTGGTGCTAGGACCAACCTTGAATGATTTGTAGAAGTCGAGCCTTGGTTCTAGTCCATGTGATAGCGATATGTTGTGTAATGCTTGAATGGCACTATTGTTGGAGTTCGTGAGAATACATAGTTTGGCTATTGTTGCCTTTAGATAGAATCCCGACGGCTTCTTAATAAAAATGTCCACAATGATTATGACATTTGTACATTGTTGAAGGGTCAGCCGGGTGAGCCAGTCCAAACCATGCCTATAATGCAAATGTTTCCGTCTATAAATATATCACACAATAAAGTCAAAAAGTGAATATTTATTTATTTTCGAGGCAACAGTACATCGCTCACACAGTAAAAATAACTGCAACCTTTTTATCAAAATTCATCTTTTCTCGAACAAAGCATTTTAGGTCACGGACGCACTCGCACTGCCCTCGGATCGTCATACAACGCATCGTCGCCAATGTGTGCTGTCTGTTGTGTCTGCAGGGTCGCCGGTCAACAAGAAGAAGCTCGCCAATCACATGCTGAAGAGCAAGCAGCGGGCGCACCAGGAGACCTCCCTCACCAGAGTAAGCAACGCCGCGAGCGACCGCTATCCACACTATAACTTTGACGCGCTTCATTCCTAATGTACTAACGGGAGAAGGTGGTCGGTTATTGAGTTAGTTGGATGGATCAGTCGGGAATATGAGCTGCATTTATGATTTAGACATTTTACACCTAATTGACATCACTTTTGCATTGCTTGAGGGCCGAATGTTGTCACAATTCAAAGTGCAGACGAATTCTATCGTATTTAATTTTTGTATGGATATGAATATTGATATAAAAATTCTATACTATATAACTTGATAATCAGCGTATGAGCACCAGACCGCCGAAAATGTTATAAACTAGCCCGGACTGCGAAACCCGCCTGTCGTTTCATCGAAACTCAATCAGGAATTAATGACATTGATATCGGCCCTCGTCACTATTTCATATGTACCTTTGGCCGGCAACCCTTTACTTGTCGAACTGACGTCAGTCTCAGTTTGTCACCTTTTTATTCTTGTTTGGGTTCTCGAAAAGTTTACAATCTATGACACCTTGAAGTTTACACATTTGATTCGAAATTGACAGTTTTTTGAGAACTTTAAATTTTTATGATTGTTAGTTATGTTCTATTGGTACACCTTTTCTGTTGATGCTGTAGTCGTAATTTTACGAAAGTGACATTAATTCGAATACAAAGTACACTAATCACTGCAAAGAAATGTCACTTGGGTAAACTTTTTCTATGTAAATGCAGTCTCAGTGTTTCGAGATTTAAAAACGAAATGTCGCGACTGGTCGTCCAGTATGTAAAGTAATAACAACGGGCGCGCGGTGCTCCGCGTCCACTACGGTTCCTTTTCCTAACAATGTAAATAGCGCATTTATATGAAAGTCGAAATATTCTACTGGCGCTGAGGTTCTGTAGAGACATCCGCAGATTTGCATGTTAGAATCGCACTAGGCTATGGGTGTTCTGGCACATACGATTGTTTGAATTGGTGAATGAAAATTAATATATTTTAAGCTCAAAAGCTCTCCTAAGCGTGTGTTGACAAAATGTGTTGTACAATCTTAGTAATACCACATTTGTTCATCTTATGTGCCAGAATACAAAGTGTCGTACACAAAATTGTCGAATGTAGATGATAATGTTGTGAAGTGTGCTAGAGTGGGTGTGGATATTTCGCTCGTCACTGCCGACCTATAGTCCTTAACCTTTAAGTACCGACGTGCCGCTTTAGTTAAATAAGTACCGACCTGAGGTTTCTTAAACCACCACAGTAAAGTTGTAATATAAAAAATTCATGTATTTTTATTGTATTGAATTTAATTAAACAAAACATTAAGGTTTACACATTCATATCAGCGTCGTTGGCTCAGTGGTTGCGGTATTCTGTATTCGAAGTTAAGCACTGCCGAGCGCGGCTAGGACTTGGATGGGTGACCGCTTGACCGTTGACACTGGTCGTGGTTCGGAATCCACGTTAAACTGTAGGTCCCTTCCCTCTCCTTACATGGTGGTAGGGTAAAACCCGCCCGGGTTGGTACTGTATTTGGGAGCTGTACCCCTAGATAGCGATGCGCCGATTCGAATAGTCCTATTCGGATTACCCATTCGATTGTTTTGACATTTCGAATGCATTCAAATAGTCGCGGCGATTCATTCAATTGTTGACTATGCTTTCGGACCCGTTAATTACTCGACAAAAGGAAGAAGTCGACTGGGTCTGTCGATTTATCTATATTCGAATCAAAGTACCTATTCAGCTATTCCAGTGCAGTCGAATGGTGATTTCTCGGCACTGGCAATTATTCTAAATAATTTTGCCTACCATACAACCATGTGTGACACCATACTTGAATAAAGAAATCGTTAAATTTATATACTTAGATAGATTAATACATTGTGAACTTAATAAATAAAACTGAGCCAAGCGAGTCAGCGAACGAATGAATAAAATAATGGCTGACGGCAGACTGACTGAATGCCTATTTGATTCGGCCAAACGACAGAATAATCATTCGGACTGGCAGCCAGTCACTGGCTGACTGACTGGCCAACTGCAATCTGAATGATCATTCGAATGAATTCATTCGATTGTTCTTTACGACTAGTGTTCGATTAGACATCTCGATGGCGAATTTTAGCAATTGCGAATAATCCGATTGTTGAAACTATTCGAATTGGCGCATCACTAGCCCTAGATGCCACAGGGCCCCTAAGCGCCAGCATATTCTGCCTATATAGAAGATCCGGAACTGAACTAGACTCTTCCTACACTAGAAGTGTCTGTCAGAAAACACGGCGGTACTAAAAGGTTAATGTCTTCTATAGCCTCTCAGTAGATTAATGATAGTATTAGAACTTGATGAAATACCTTTATTGAATTTTTTTTTCTGGGCGCCACCAATAGGAATGAAAATGATAAACGTGCATTTACAAGAGTTATTGAAAAAAAAATGTTGATCGAGTTCAGTCTAAAAATACAGGGTGTACACGACCGTGAATCCTTTTTTTATAACAGGTACTCCATACATGGTGGACTACACGAAAATTAAGAATTTTTTATTTTGATTCAGAAATTTTTTTGACCTTCCCATACATTTGTGCCGAGGAAAATTTAATAAATGTACGGAGGAGTCAAAATTTTTTTTTCAACCAAATTGGAAAATTATTTTGTTCTCATGTTCTATACTGTGAATGGAGTCCCTGGTTTAAAAAAAGAATCGACGGTCGTTTACACGATGTAAATAATATCATTTGATTATGTTGATAACTACATAAAAAAAATTATTATCATCAATTACAAGTTTGTTGGTTATTCATAATCAATGATTAATTTTTCAACATCTTGGTCCATAACATATCTTCATGTTTTTCTGCGTTTGTCAACGGATAAAGTTACGTTTGTATATTTTATTACTGTTCTTGGTTTCCAATATATGTTGTTTAATTTTATCAATGTACTTATTTCATTCAACAGTAATTGAAGCTAATCTGATCCATGTACTTAAATCTTTATACTTAATAAATTATTCATTAACTTTTAATAAAAAAATAACTTCTTTTCAAAATGAGAAATCTACAACACAAGTTAAATAAGATGCATGAGTTAATATTTTGAAAAATTTGCTCGCAGTAGACATTTAGTTGTTTCTTTCCTATTGAACTCGAATAATTTGTTGTTCCGGGGCGGTGATGGGTGAACGTGTGAGCGTTTATTTATTCCATTTATTTCGTAGAATGTTATTGTCTTATTTCGGATCGGAACTACAGTTCACGACCGCCGTATGTTTTTTGTATGAATGGCATTTTTTTCTTATTTCTAGCACTGTAAGGAATTGGGTTATATTTGCGTGAGTGTACGCGGCTTGGCATTGTATTATGTTTTTTAATTACGCCACATGCACTTTATAATTGTTTTATTTCTCTAATAAATTTTTAGTTGTATATGTAATAGCTGTAATGGGGTCAAAACGTAGAGCGCCCTGCACGAATGTTGGCCTGTTTCCGCCAAACATTAAATATGGCGGCGACCGGCCAACATGCGCGTGCCGGGAAATCTATGAGTATTAGTGCTATTGGTGAGACCATTCATATCATTAAAGATTTTCACTGGTCACTCACATTTATTGCGTTTAATTGGGTTTCCATGTTTTTAAATATTTAAAAAGGTCTCGCATATTATCTGATCGTTACATCTTCATGGCAACAATCAAATACTGACTGCTAATAAGTACGTCTATTTAAAAAGCAGGAAATCCAATTTACAATACAATGTCTGCCGATAGCATGATTATGCAAACATAACAAACTAAACGGATCATAGATCGTCGGTGATGGACAATTAACTAGGGTTGCAACCATTATCCATTTACCAATTACGATTCCGATAACTGAAATCAGTAATTGGCGATTACTATTCCAATTCTGATTAACCATCACTGCATGGAAATTTATTTACTATGTTGTCGTACAATAATAGTATTTTCAGTGGCTTAAATTTGTATTTTATTTCTTTTACCTTGAAAGTACTGCAAAAGTATTTGCAATTCAAATAACGAAAATAGTGTAAGTATTGTTTTTAAAGGATTCATTGATCAAATGACCCCATAGCTTACTACTACATTTCAAGTTCCAAGTGTCCAGTTTTGGAATTATATGGAACTTACAAAAAACAATTTAGCACTTTAATTATTATTATTTGATTTGATAAATAATCGTGTCAATAATCGGGTTTACAATTAATCATAATCGGACGAATAATCGCCGATTAGTGATATCGTAATCGGTTGCATCCCTAAAATTTACTTAATCTAAGATGGGTGTTGACGGGCGAGCGAGACACAATGTACACAATAGCATTGTCTGGCGACGGCGCGACGCGCCGGAGAGTTGGGCGCGCGCCAAGAGTTGCGTCTCGCTCGCGACCCGTCACCACCGGGGAAATGCACCTGTCAAGCGTACAGTTGCACAGAGGTAGAGTACTACAACGGTTCTGTCATTTTTACAGGTGCGACTGTAGCGAACAGTTTTTATAATTAATCGGTCACGGGCTGCATTCGATGCTGAGATATATTAATATGAGATTTTGTATAGGGTGAATTGTAGATGTAGGTAGATTATAGTGAGATGGTCACGTAGAGCTCATTAATGAAGTGTATGTTCCTAGCCGACTGGACGGTAAAGTTTTATATTTGAAGTTTTATTTTTTTATTATTAGTGCGCTTCGCTGTGAATAGTGTATATCGATGAAATTATGACCTCTACTTTGTATCGATGTATTAGCTTCATTTAGACAAAAATTTATTAGATAGTTCCCGTATAGAGTACTTAAAAGCGCCTTAAATTGTATTAAAATATCATCGGAGGAAGAATATTTATAATGGTACACCATGTGATAGTAATAAAGCACTTCTTTGTTTAATACATGTTTTGTTTTGTTTTATTTTTAGTTGTAATTAGCGGCACTTAGTTGCATGCACCGCACTACAACGTAAGGTACGCACACGTTCATATAATTCAGCATGCTCCCGGCTGGCTCGCGTCCTTTCCCACTGGTGATGTGCTTTCGGTTGTAGCTTTTCATAAAATTACATTGATTGTACATTCCAGCAGAAGGCACACGACGTGTTCCTAGAATGCACAAACGCATTGAATATACATATGTGTACTCTTTGTTTGACTCGAAATATTCATTTTTTTAATGCAAATTATTATATTCACGCTGGCAACGTTATAAATACGAGACAAAAAGACTTCATTACACAGTTTCTCTTCAATATGAAATGGTGCATTCATCAGAAATATCCATATTCAAATCGATCATCAATATCGTCTTCTCGATTCTCGAGTTTTCGGCACGAGAATAGTATTGGTAATAACCCTCCTGGAGATAAACCGGCCTAACTCGACAAATAAGCTCAGCTGTAAACTCGCACGAATGCTACCATTCAAAGAGCAATGTCGAAAGCTAAGTTCACAATTTATTTCTATGGTGCAAACACATTCACGTAGATATGTAATCTTGTAAAAATTTTCAATCAGCATCGGACGGTACCTTAACACTTTTCTGTTTTGTTATATTTGTTAGAGTTCGGGTGAGTGCCGAGTTACACCGGTGGACCCCTTATTTGGTTCTTTGGCTTGACATTATTTCAATACACTTAATGAGAGTGTATTTATTGCGACTGATAGATGTAGACGAGGCAGTGATTTAAATAAATTGCAGCATTGGCTCGCGTGTCTCAGTGCTGTTCTCGACGCCCTTTTTAATATTGCGGCATACAGAGAATATCGAGAAGGTATATAAAGCCTGAGCAGAAATATAGCGTACCTCGACATATTGCGGAAAATAACACAAACTAATTTCTTTCACTTGCAACACCAGCACTAAATGTCCACAACACTTTTGATTGCTGCCGAAATCAGCTGGAATTAGTATATGTATAGGAGCTATTTTTATTACATCAACATTACCCAACGTACATAGTTATTTATACCTGTCATACAGACACTCTCGTAAATTTTCTAACGCACTCGCCGAAACTCCGAGGAAGACGATCATCGAATTTAATTATTATAGAATATAATATATTTCCCACATTTGTAATCGCTCGCCAGCATATTGACAGTTACCACAGTAGGCCCCCTGTTCGATTTGTTGCCATATGAAAAGCAAATGTGGCGCCCTCGGAGGAGCTTTTATATATTTCTGGTCAGGCTATACATGCAAATCCGTTTTATTTCCTTGGACAGATTAAAATTTTTATTTTCCGATGCATAGAAGGAAATTACTTTAAATCCATTCTGGGTTTAAACTAATTTCCTTTTGTTTTGTTAAGACGCGTAGGAAAGCCACCTTTATCTGCTTGAAGATGTAGCCCTATATAACTATGTAGATCAGTGTATGGGCTGGAATCTCCGCAGTATTCTGCGGACATGATTTTTTATTGTAAAATTTTATAATTTTTTGTACCACCTCTCGATTTTTCGATCTTTTCTTCTCCGTGATCTTTTTATGGAAAGACTTCCAAGTCTGTAAATTTAAAAAAACGACCTTTGGTTTACCTTGATAGACAAAGATTCGTTTCATATTTTTATTTAATATATTTTTTATTTTTATATATATATTTTACGTGGCTATATTTCAAACATTCACATTTGGCTTTCCTATGCGCCCTAAGGCGTAGGCAAAATCAATTATCTCATTAAAATATTATGTATCAATAAGCGGGCATGATTCTTAGCTGTGTGGTGTGGGCTTTTTCTGTGTCGATTGAGTATCAAAAAAGGTACAAGTCTGACCGTTCACTTTAATTTCTCAAATTCAACCTACGTGTATTTTTGCAACAAACGTCGTCGGTTCGAGTCCGATTTGCACTCAGGTGTGTTTTTTTATTTTATTTCTGTTTATTTTTCTTGTATTTCGTGTAATAGAAAGTATAGTGGAATTCGTATGAAAAGAGTCTTGCGCTGGTGCAGCCAAACACGGGCGATGGGCGTGTCGCTTGTTTCCGCCCGAACAGCTCGATCGATACACTATCGGTGTGCACCGACATAAAAAACAAGTCTTTTCATACGGATTCAACGGCAGTAGATTTAGGTGAGTAAGTACTTTATGTTAAAATCTTACGCGTTAAAAAAGGTGTTATACATAGGTATGACAATCTAATCATAGTGCTGCTAATGGAAGAAAGTCCACATTTAGCTTAAACTGCTATACCTATATAAAACATGTATTTTTTCATGACCGCTACCTACCGCGATACCAAAGGAACTATTGGACTGATGATACAAAATTTGTAGCAAAGTTAAAGGTAAATCACATAATGCACATTTGTAGTGTCCGAGTGATACAAAAAATATAATGGTAGCGTTGATAATTTGGCACTAAAACGTATTGAATCAGATATGAGTGAAGCGGGCACCAAAATTATAAATCTGCACATTGCATAAAAATACTTGGCACATCTCACAAATTCATATCGTAAACAAGTTTATGTCTTTACGTTTTGGGTGAAAGCGATATGAAATTGTGGGAGTGATTCTACCGAGCTAAAGGGATCAGTGTAGAATGTAGGTGTGATATAAAAAATTAAAAGAAGTAAAGTCATATGCAAAGTCTGCTTAAGTGATGCAATGCGATGTAAGTATTTTTTATTATTGTGATCGGCTGGATGTTTGCACTAGTGTAGTTTTTATTGCTCCCTCATTATTGTTATTACCTTGGTTGGTAGCTTATCCCTGTAATACTGAATTTCATAAGTGTTGTATCTTATGCTGGTGATAATGCAGTTAAAGTATGTCCCTACCTCCACCTTCCTCTCCCTCCTCCTCAGTTTGCGATGTCACTCGCGAATCATCGACATGTCCCTGTCTATTGCATTACTTGTCAAGGCTATGTCGACCCGCGCATCCGCGTATCCCTTGAACACAAATAAACACCGTCTACGAAGTGAAATGAAAAAAATTCACTTCTCGCAGCGTCACTTACGACGTTATACTTTTGGGAGAATGAATACTATATAAGCCTAGCACTATTGCTATGATGACAATGGACGGTTTATACATGCCAATAAAAATATCCGCCCGTTCGACGCTAGTGTCGATATTTGTACATGTCTGTTATCACTGCGTAAGTTGAACGAGACACTAGAAAAAGATATTGCCGTCAGTGACTTCCCAAAGTATATAGACTTTAGTGCATTAATATGGAGGTAATTCGGGATGCCAAATTGAACAACTTTTTTCCATTTTTCGTTATATCAACCAAAATTTCTGTCAAACTTTCAAAATGTATGTGGATTCTCAAATTTTTTGTCAACATATCGAAAAAGAAAGTTGTTCCTTTTCATCTCAACTTTTAAGTGTTTGAACCTCCAGAAACGAATACGCTTGGAGCAATGTTGAATCAACCTGCATACTTACATAATTGTAGTATTTGCTTCCTTATGTACGTTCATTTTAGTGCCTCGCTATATTATAATCTCTTCATACTATAAATCACCTCTTTCCGTTATTGCAAAAATTGCCATAAATAAATCAATCAAGGATAGGGTTGTATTGAATAATGTTGAAACTCCTTCATGAATGGGTTATGGGTTACATACATTTTATTTTAACAAAAAGCTTCACTCATTATTCGCCCTGTTCTAAGCGTCAACCAATATTTCTACTTGTGCACTGATTTATCCTAAAATTTATCCTGAAAGGAATTCTCAACGCCTCAACACTTTGTAACTCTATTATTCTAAATGAATAACTCAGTTAAGTGTTTGTACCACTTACTTGTGCCTAACATTTCGACTACTGCCAAGTAGTCATCGTTGGGTCCTAGCTAGTCCTGGCTAGTCGCGGACTTGACGGGCCGGCTGTCTAGATTCAACTGCCGGACGACCGCTTCGAAGATTGTAGCGATGCATCGCTGCGGGCAGCTTGTCTGTTGCACCTTGCCTGGACGACTGGAACTCCTCGGTACAAACGAAGCTGACTGTGTCTAAGCTCCGCTCGGCTCAGGGATCCAGCCAGGTTGTAATGATGACTGCAACGCAGCAGTCGAAATATTAGCCACGTGTGATCTAAATACTGAACCTGATGCAAGTCTCGAACCGTGTGTACCGTGTGTACTCAGTTACATAGTCAGTGAACTCCTGAACTCTTCCTGCGGTGGTGCTAGTCGACCTCGATACTTCTGTGATCTTTATTCTGTGCACCGTAGATGTGAATCATATGTTCTGCAATATTGCAATACCCGTTTCCTACGCTTTAGCGGTTACCAATTGACATAACCTGTTACATCGGTAGGCATAACGCGAAAGCGCGGGCGGAGTGTGGTTGCGCGCGCGCCCGGCGAGGCCAGCAGACTGCTCCCGGGAGCTGCAGGCGCCTCCTACGGCAGTCTGAGCTCGCAACCGGAACCCGAGGACTTCCTAGCGCCGTCTAGGGCCGGCGCCATCAACTGACCGCTGCTTTCTGCTTGCGTTCTGCGATTGGTAAAACTAAAAATTTCTCATTTTCCTACATTATAACCTGTCGAAAATAAAATTTTAACGTTTGTAGGATGGAATAAATTGTGCGATGTTTCAAGGTAAATAAAAATGACACCTTCGACTTTGTATTGTGGCTTTACACTGTTAAAATAAAATTGGAAATAATTTAGTGCAAGCGTGATATCGTAAATGCTGTCATTGTAATACTTGATCCAGGCAGCATTGGATCCAATGTGTATCACAGGGATTAGACACAAGGCTACATGAAATCCGTGTGTAAATCCGACTTGCCTACTGTGTGCATTACATTACTCTTTACTGCTCTATTTGTTGAGATTGAGATTGAAATGTCTCGAAGCCAAAGGTACCATCTTTATTTGTATTGTGACAAAACAAGAAGGTCCACATGTTTCTCGAGGTAGTTAACGATAATCTCATATGTGACAGTGATTTATAAACAATGAAGACAAATAATAGTGCTGATCATAAGCCAATACGCTTACGTGTTGAGATTTTTAGTTTTGGCAAGCCCAGAATTTATTCACTATGAGCGCTTTACTGTCAAATGTAGTTATACTTTGTCGCGAGAGCCTCACCTGTGCTAGAGAATCTTAGACAATTTATTTTAAGCTTTAAATAAAACTGTTAAAGATTTCATTACTCTGTTTTAATGAGTTAGTACTTGGGGTCTGTGCTAGTGCAGAAATATTTTGACAAACAATAGTTCATAAATTCCTGTACCCTTAACCACTAACTCATGAAACCAGTATAATTGGATCATTCTAAACACATTTTATCGGTATTAATCTTGATATTAAATTGATTATCTCAACAAATTATTCTATATACAAATTAATCTTTAAAATAAGTTTGTTAACTCTAGGCACAGCGGCGGCAGAGGCAGTAATTTCACTCTATTATAATAAATATCACTCATAAAATAGAGTGGCATTCGATGCAAGTGAAATTACTGTTGTTATCTCCACTGTGTCTCTGATACGGTTTGAGTTTGGGTGTTGTTTCGACTGAGTCTTCAAAGAAAATGTGATTTCATTACTTTACCATTCCATAGATATTCTTATTTAGGCCTATTTGTCTTTCTTTATACGTTTCTTTTTATTAATTGTACGACCAATTATACTATTACCAAAGCTTCATGTGCGAGTGTATATTATATTCAGCCATATTCTAGTGGTCTAGAGTGATTTGAAGGTCGGTCAGTGTTTGGCGCTGCTCGCAGTGGCATGTTCCGAGGTTTCAACTCTGCCCGTATCAGCATAATTAAGTTTAGCATAAATTGTATGTAAACCTGCAGGGCTTTCGTCTACTAGCTATGTTTAGTGTACAGATATATCTTAGATTGTATATGTACCTACTTGAAAACGGCTGTCGTAGACCTCTAATATATCGTTGGAGCAAAGCAACGTTGCTTATAAAAATTTGACTGAAGTTAACTTCAATAAAATACATAATGTAAGTAGGTGGTACTTCCTTCATTGTAAAGTGTACCACAATATGTAGTTAGATAATCATAAAAAAAATCTGTCAACACATTATTCATATCATCTTTGGAAAAATACATACCCTAGTATTTAGATATTTTTTTACAGTTTTTAATAGGGGTTTGTGACAAATTTTTATTTAAAAATCTCTCGACTAACGCGTTTTCCACCTAATGTAAATGTGTAGTCCTAAAAATGTAACAGATTAAATAAATTGTTGTAAATATTGTATTATAATAAAGGAAGCGTTTTGTATGAGCTCAGAGCTTCGTTAATATCTGGCGGCTATTAATACACTTTGGTGGACATCGCCCCTAGTGTTGTTTTATATGTTTAAAAATATAAGCAGGTACATGAAACATTGGTCCTTATGAATTGTAAGTTGGTTTGGGAGTGTATAATTAATTATGTAATTTAAGTTATATTTGTCTTAAAACAATTTAAATTTTAAATAATTATTTTAAATTTCTATAACCGAAAACATTCTTACAAAGTAAAAAAAATATGTAATCTCATGCCTCCTCTGAAATAATATAATTCATTATTCTTCTTATAAGAGGAATGCAATGGGCACACAAAAAAAAAAATAGTAAAAAGAATGTATATTAAATTTTATGTGTGCTAGCATTGCAAAAAAATTTAATAAATTTGGCGCCCTATTGGTAATTTTCAAATTTAAATATCATAGAAATCACTTGAGTGGTTCTGGTTTGTGAAACACTTACACCAGAGTCTTTGCGTTATTTTCGTTTCACAAGTTTTATTGCTACGGATCTCTAGGTAAATTACACGATTGTCGAGTACATCAATTCGGTCGAATCTCCATGAAAATTTGAATTTTTGAGCATTTAAATCCAAAATGATGGAGTTGTTAGATAGAAATTCCATTGCTAATACAATACAGGGTGTCCGAACTGAGTTAGCGGATGTTAAAACCAGGTACTCGAGACATGGTGTAGGTAGAGGGTAAATATGAAAAAAATACGGTTTAAGAGAAAAATTTTACTTCCCAGTACACCTTAAAAAACTTTGCAAAAATGCATTGGGAAGTCAATAAATTTTCTCAACCAAACTGAAGAAATTCTTCCATACTCCCGTTTTTACCATGTATGGGGTACTAAACTAACTATCCCTTGCCTCAGCTGCGTCACCACATATTGTGAAGTGCCTTATCAGTCAATTCAAAATTTTGTATTCCCACGGTAAATAAATGGGTTGTTATTGTCCCAAATGTCTTCTGTTTCATGGTAAGTACCTAACCCCTCATTGTCATACTACTATTTCAAGATCTAAAAAAAAGTCACATAGAAAATATTGCAAGATGCCTATGATTAATTATTATTGAAACTTGTTCAAACCTTTAAGAACATATTGAATGCCTGTATAAGGACTGTTTTAGGTACTTGTAAAAACAAAATAATGTACCTACTCGAAGTACTAGGTTCCAAGGTGAAAAAGTGTGCTTGCATGCTTGCTAGGAACAATAAGGATGGATAACTCATACATAGGTGAGCGGGGTAACCATGTACGTGCCCCAGGGGCACTGACAAACCGAGAGTGAGAGGGAGATGGAAATATGACTACGTCGCACCTTAACGTACACATCGCTTACGCAACGTTCCCCGCCCGCATGCCGCCTTCTTACCCCCTCGTGGCGACCGCTGTTCTCTTTGCTGTGGACGGGAATGAGTAATCCATACTTATTAGTCCATGGCTAGGCATTACCTATGGTGGGTTATGGAAAGAATTATAACTGTGATTATACAGGTTGTTTTTTATCGATTGCGTTCCTTTTAGGGGGTTGTTCTGTAGTAGCCTAAACTAATGAACTTTTGGAAATTGAAAAAAAAAAACACTTTCTCCAAGGACTAAATGTATGGAGAAAGTAATTTTTTTTTCGAATTTCAAAAAGTTGTAGAAGAAAAGATGCTCAGTTGATTCTACAGAACAACCCCCTGAAACCCAAGCATTTAATAAAAAACAGCTCTGTATGATATAACGCTGTAGAGACATTACAATCTGGAGCATTTTCTCTGTACATCCTTTCTATATAGGTACATTTTATATCGGTGTTAGGTATTTGTTTTTTAGTGTGCTTAGAAAATGAACTGTTTTTACTCATATGTTAAAAAGATTATAATATAGAACATCATCAACAAAATGAAGTACTTACACCTAATTATTGACATTGTTGTGTATTAATCAATATCTTTGTTGAGAGCGAGCGCTTATTGATATTTTTGCGAAAACTTTGAAAATGTGTAATTTATCGGTGTGGTGCACCACCATAGGCATATACCTAGCCTTTGCATGTTTAGGCGCCTATCATAACGCAATTAAGCATTACCGATAAAACTTATTGACACTTAAATTTTTTGGCTAATAATTGTCTGTTAAGAGTCCATAGCCCAATGCTACACAGGCACACACAGCCATAGCGGTGAGACAGTGATATCGCGAGGTGTTTAGTATATACTACAGCGGGATGGATGGCACTTACGAGAATTTAACGCTGGCGAGAACTCTGCGTAAAATTTGTAATCCTTAT
>WYDE02175171.1:0-10904 GCA_009867175.2 Adela reaumurella | reverse complement strand
GTTGACTGGAAGAGATTGCCTCCGGCAATAAGTCCGCCTTCTGCTAAGCAGAAAAGTCTATATTTATTTATTTAAATACCAATCTTCAACTTTCTAGAAAAAACTGGCAAGAAACATCGCTGGAAATTTTACAAAGTAGGTACTCCTCAACAGTTAGGCCGATCGGGTGAAATTGTTTAGTTTCATATCATTCATTCATATCAATATCTCTCCATACACAAATTTTCAATTTCATAGAAGAACTGGCAGAAACTTCTTTGCAAATTTTTCAACGTCCATCCCGATCCCGAGTATCGCGAATCCTTTTACGACAAGACTGGCGTACCTACGTCTACCATATATTAGGTACTAGGGAAAAAAATCTTAGATTATATCACAACAGTGTCATTAATAATGATTACGTACGCATACGTACGAAGGTATACGACGAGGTATAGGCACGATTTAAAGAAGTTACAATTAGAGCTTAGGTACAAACGATTCGAGCCGTTTGAACAAGGAAGCGTGAATAGCATGCGTAGTAAATACTGGGTGACGATCGCGAAACTTGTCGGTGTATTCTCCCTGAGAGACGAGAGGTCCGTGCTCATTCCACTCGCCGTCGAGCGTATGCGTGCGTTCGGGGCGCTATAGTGGGGGCGTGACAAGCGAGTCCCGCCCACATAGCGTCGTACACGCACGCTTGACGGAGAGTGAGAGTGGGCACGGACCTCTCGTCTCTCAGCGAGAATACACCGACAAGTTTCGCGATCGCTACCCAGGAAGTCCTAGGATTGCGGGCGATAATACAAACCAGGGACTCCATACGTGGTGTAGAACAAGAATATGAAAGAGTTTTTCATATTGGATGATAATTTCCTTTGACCTCCACTTAAATTTTTGCCCAAGAGCCATTTAAAAATGTATGGAGTAGTCAAACATTCTTCTCAACCAAATTGAAAAATAAAATTATATTCGTGTTGTACACTGCGTATGGAGTACCTGTTTGAATTATAACCCGCACACCCGGGACACCCTGTATTCATATTTAGTAATTTGTTTACATTCATATTCTCAAGTACGTGCATGTAATACCTAAAATTATATATACCTTAATACATACGTACTGCAACCCAAAATTAATTAGTTACCTATACTATTTAGTAATTACCTGAATTATGAAAATTTTACGGTTCTTCGTGCGGCGACGTCGCTATGAGCGCAGCAGGCTCACATGCTCAGTGAGCCAGCTGCGCTCGTAGCGAGCAGGCTTCTTCGTGATCACGAACAGGACGCTCTGTTCGAAACTTTGGAGCAGTCGGAAAAAAGTCGCCGCGAGAAGAGCCGTACATTTTTATAATGTTTGAAAACCGCGGTAATTTTAACAGTTTAGTAACCTAATTAGTAAACTATTGCTATTAAAAAAATATTACTTTCCTTCACGTAATATTTCAGTTAAAATAATACTTACGAGCAGTAGGCCCATAATTTTTTCATGAAAGACCACTCTCGCATTTTCATTCGAAACTAAATCCAGAATTCCACATAGCACGTTAAATCTCTACCTATACTCTGTTAAGCGATCGCTTTCCTCTTTCCCCCTAACGCCACCCCCGCCCTCCGTTCGCTAGCGTGGGCGGCAAGTGACGCATCACCCCCCCCCCCCTCGCCTCTCTTCGACCGACCCTTTACCCCATTTCGCGCCCCGCCCAGCCGCGTGGCAAGTGAGACAAAATGTAGCTTAGTCGTCTTTCACGATTGCTTAGAAACAAAACTTGAATTAGTTCTTCAAGGAAACTTTTGAAACGTGTTGTGAGAAAAAACAATTTCATTGATGTAAATGTCGTAACTGGTTGTCGATAATGTGCTTTCAATCACCGCTTTAACTAAATTACAAATAGTACATGGAATGCTAAAGTTAAAATTTTTTTTTATGATAGTGCTTTATTCTCGTTTTTTACACATAATTTATTAAGTAGTATGTAATAGGTAATATGTATGAGGTCTATAGTTACACAGGTTTCACTCTTGACGCGCTTTTGTGGCTGCCGTTGTTGTCGCCGTTGCTCTGTGCATAAGGTTCCTGTGGAACGACCTCCTCCTCATCCTAGTGATACTAATAAACTGGGAGGCATTAAAAAAAACAGGTGAATTTGTTATGAAAATGATTACGCTGGTAGTGTCCCTTATTTTTTTGGCATGAAGAACATGTACTGTGTGGGGCCGGTACTTAAAAGAATGACCCCACTGCATCTCTTCCCATGCATGTCGTAAAAGTCGACTAAGGAATAAGGACAAGATGCCGTGTTAAAGGGCGACAGGCTCGCTACCTCTCACCTTGGCACGGTACATCGTGCCTTACAAGCTGCTTGATATATTGTCCGAATACCTTGCGAAATGTGGTGGTCGGTGTTGTGCTGTAATTTACCGGAGTTCTTGCAGCACAACACCGATTGCTCTGCTTACCCCGATTCTCGGGATTCAGCGTGAGTGATATGAGTATATTATAGTAATCTATGGTGATATGTATGTATGTTTGTATGAAGAACATGTCCAAGTGGGATCCTTGCGTTCGGAAATGGCAAAACTTTAAAAATTATAATCACAAAATCTGTCAGTTGCATCCGAAATATTACCAAATCTAAAATGTAGACCTTGATACGTATATAATGGAAAAAAATTTAAAACATTGAAAAATGTTTGAGCTTTGCCTGCCAGACGAATTTGAAAAAATTTGAAATAGTGGCTCTTAAGTTCTTTTTAAACTTGAACGGTCCATTTTTCAAAGTCTGAAGCTCAAACATTTTTTTAAATTTTACCCACTTTTAAGACCGACATGTTCTTGATGGCGAAAAAATAAGGAACTTGACCAGCGTAATCAATCATTTTCATAACAAAAGCACGTGTTTTTGTCACGGCCTCCTAGACCATAAGAATGCATCGGCATCTTTACTAAGTCACTGCACAGTAATGTCGGCTGTATTACAATACAGTACAGTTTGACTTTCTTCGTCAATACCTTAACGAAGATTATGGGATATCCATTTACGTACAAGTTGTCTCACAGAAATACATAAAATAGCCAAGCCAATATGCAATAAATAAATAAGAATTATGTTCCTTTCGGCTTAGGAGAGGCCGGGATGTCGGACGAGGAAACTTCCAGTCAACCTTTCAGCAATAAAAAATAGACGGCTATCCCACAGCGAGAGGCTAAATTTGTGTTTTCCTCTGAAATGTTGTCACGTTTTCGTAATGAATTTTTGTTTAACGAATTTTAAAAAAATACATAGATTAAAAAACACCGTTAATAAGTTGATTATATTTAGGAGTGACTCGTAATTATTATTTCTTAAATAGTTCTTTAATTCAATCAAATAGTTCAATTTCTTTAATGCCAAAAAATCACAAACTTAACACTTAATGGTACTAAATTATCTAAAATACTCCTTTAGTTTCGAAATTGTAGCTTTTTCTAACATTGTCTTTTAAACTAATTAATTACATGTGATGCAGGATAAAATTTAGGCGTGACTCGTAGATTTTATATATTTGGAAAATGATAATTTGTTTAACAAACTTTGAAAAAATACTATAAAACAAGCGAACTTTTCGCCAATATGTTTTTGCCGTGTCTTACTGGTGTAGTAGAGCCCTCTTAGTAGTCAAATGACAGTTTTGGCTACCCGGTTCGACAGTTTTGCCTACAAGTTGCCTTTACGTTTTTGCTATTTGACAAGGAATTTTTTCTTCAAGGACGTTATTTTCGTAAGTGAAACGGATCAATGTTATCAATGCCGATCGTAACGTTTTCACTTATTCTAGTTATTTTTATAGACAGTATAGTGAAATAGTGAGACGGTGGACTTTTGCGAATGAAAGAGTTAAACGACTTTAACATAATATGTTTTTCCTTGTTGGTATTTTGTGCCGAATTTATATAGGTAAACCATACAATTGTATGTATTATATTACATGTAATGAGAATATGTATTACCTATATATACCTATATACATATAATTTATGTATATACTTAATATTATTATACTATATATTAAATTTTGAGCAGAACCGAAATGCCCCCTATAGAAAAAAAATCTAAATAAATTTTCCGAGTTTTATGTGTGTATGAAAAAAAAATTGGAAATATTGTACGATTGTTTTAAACGTAGTTGCATGCGTTTAGATCAATATTTAAAAAAAACCTTGTTGTATGTATGATTAAACCGCAGAATTAAATCTTCTTTTTTCTTTTGCAGCCATTTTATTCGCCCTACTTCTAGATGCACGCCTTTCTCATTTACATGATATGAGAGGATTTGAGTCATACACTTCCACGGTGACCAACCGGCTTGGAAGTGGGTATCCTATGGTTTCCTTCACCGGAGTGTCAGCGGCCATTTAGCACAAATTCTAAAGTACAAAGTACAAATTCAAAACGCAATAAACATAATATAGTCATTATATTTGCCCTTTCCATAAAACCTTACCAATTTGATCATGGTATGTTAGCCTAGGGCGGACCCGTTCGCCCGTGCCTTAGACGTTCACTTCATATATTTATTTGTAATTCTCTCACCATCCATTCTCTCCATGTGTCCGAACGGTCTAACTAAGCATACCTCTCTCTATTCTTGTCGCTATGTCTTCTTTCAATACACAATTTTCTCTTACACATTCATTCTTCATCCTATCTTCACAGATACACCACATACTTTTCTCAATTCAACTGCATTTATTCTACATACTTTCATGTTGCTTCTGCCATACCCAAGATTCACTGACATACATAAGTGTAGGTACCAGAACGTTATTATGCAGTGGAACTAATCACCTGACTTTTCAGCATATTATTCAGAGCCCCATTCACACTATTTTCCTTTGTTTTGCACGCTTTGATAGCTCACTATTCATCATCTCTGGCTCCTGCAATACAGTTTCTACTAGTGTAGAAGCCGTCCGGTTCAATGTAGCCGGCTGGAATTGAGGGAAGTGCTGACAATGAACCACCTACGTAACTCACCAAGGTGTTTGGGCTGACATCTCTGGTACCAGAAGAACTGGTGCATTAGGTCATGTAGCCATTCGTGTCAGTTTCCATAAAAAAAAAATAGTGTAGGAACCAAAATGTCTAAATTTTAAATTAGTAATAGGTTTTTATTTAGATTTCTAGATTTCTTTTTATGTACTTACCTACGTGTTAAATATTTACTTTTGTATCATTGTACCTAGTTACTGTTCACCATGTAAATGTATGTATATTTGAAATAAATATATCTTTCATCTTATCTTTATATTTATTATCATACTTTCATTCCGTCGTGAGCACACTTCCCGGGTACACAAACTCATTCACTAGTTCCAGCTTTTCGTCTCCTATTAATTAATAAATAGGCTAGGTGTAGGTACTCTACCACTTAGATACTATAATTTGAGTAACTGTGTTAGAATTAGATTGAAAATAATTGGAGTGTTTTACTTAAGTATTTATATATTTCCCTGCATTGACAAATCGCTTACATATCAATCGAATCGCACTAATACCCATTTAACGTAACCGTGAAATGGCCAAATTGATTTGCCGTAAATCCGCTGGCAAGGTCGTCGCCGACACGTTTCCCATCGCGTTTCCGCAGAAGCCCGAGGCGAGGGCGGGCGGCGGCGGCGTCCTTGGGCGGGCGGCTCTACATGTGTTCGCGGATCGATCCCGTGCGGTGACGTCAGCGGAGGGAGCGTCGCGGTGACGTCAGCGACACCGCCGCGCCGACCGCGTCACGCCGCCGCCGCGGTCGATGCGTCTAGCTAAGGGCTGACACGCGGCCGAGGAGGCTTGTCGATGCCTCCGATAACTTTCGAAGCTCTCGAATTAACTAGGTGCACGCGCACGCAAACCGACACGCCACGCCAGCACAGCGTGCCGGCCGAGCTGACTGAGGAGTCGCACTTGCGAAATCTCTCGAGGAACCGTCACATCTCCACATCGCGCCCGAGGCGCTCTGTCATTAGATTCGATTGCGTATCCCGCGCAATTTTACCTCCATGGCGATACGTAAATAAGACATTACCTAAACGACTAATTAAATTTTGACAAGCGGAGCACCCGCGCGCGCGTGTTACAACGCAAACTGTTGAACGTCGGCGAGCGCCGTACCTGCTAATTGTCGGCCGTTTTTCGGGTTTTACGAAAATTTCGACGCGGTTACGAATTTATCGTTTTTTCTTGAGAAAAAACTATAGGCCTATATCTAGTGTTCTAAATCACCGGAATCGGCATTAAATTGTCTATAATAGTGTATAAACGGATATAGTTCTTACCTTCTTTTTTAGTAAATATCTTCTTTTAAA
Organism: Adela reaumurella; assembly: GCA_009867175.2. NCBI lineage: Eukaryota > Metazoa > Arthropoda > Insecta > Lepidoptera > Adelidae > Adela > Adela reaumurella. The sequence goes on along the minus strand of WYDE02175171.1, from coordinate 4,579 downwards.
TTGGCCCAAAATCTTTTTATTAGGAAATATGACTCACATTTGGAGACACTTTTTTCGATGATACACATGTATAATTCTACTTAGTAAATAAGTTCACTATAATCGCTGTTTCAGTATGCTTATTTTAACACCAAACACGAAGATATAAGTTACTTCCTTCGATTTAAAAAAAAAATGATTCGCACCAACTCACGAAACTGAAAAACTAACGGTCGCCTCGTTACTAGGCGATTGTTCGTTTTTTCGTCCACGAACTATTATTTTGACGAATAGATCAAGTCTATACGGACATTGACGAACGATATTTATCTAACTTCAAACTCCAAAGACCAGTCATCGTCCTCTAGTCCACCTATGTATTTTCAGACGACATACGCGCGGTATGGTGTGTTCCGCATTCGGCGTCAACATTACGGCCGGGACACGGTGTGGTGAGTCCCGTCGACATTCAAGGGGTTAATACCTTTAGAAATAGTATGAATTTCAATTTCCCAAGACACGCTGATTATACCTTGTCAAATTTAGGATGATAATTTTGACAGATCACACCTATAAAGTGCGGTTTTTTTTTCCGTTCAATGTGCTACATGTAATGTCGTACTCCATTGATGGGTACCGCCCACTTATCGTAGTGATGTAACTGTCGATTCCAAGTTCTATGAAAATAATATCGTAAATCGAATACGATTCATTGACGATTACACATTTCCCCATCCCTACTGTGAGCTGTCAAAATTATCATCCTAAATTTGACAAGGTATATGTTGTAAGTTTTTTGTCAATATATTTCTATTGTTGAGATCTTTGCATTTTATTAATAATTCCCAGCCACATAAAATCTAAAGTTAAATTATTTTTTGCTCGCGACTAAGCCGGCGAACGCACATGGTCCTTCGTAAGGTAAAATTTTATCAGATCTCACATATAACTTCATAAGGCGGCGGCGGCGGCGGGTAGATTGCACATCTCTGCCATCAACATTTCATCATAACCCGCCGTATTGCGGGCTTGCAACACAACACCCGCAAACAGCGGGCATTTTAGGGAGCGACCTACATTATCGGGTGCGCGAGCACAATGTTGCCTGACTGGCAAGCCAACCAGCACACGGAAATCACAGGCTTGCATCACACGTCAACTCCACCGGGTTTAAAAAAAAACCCGCCCGTCAACGATGTATATTCATTCATTACAACAGTATGTGTAGCGGCCGGCGTAGGGCGCTTAGAGCGCGCGCCGCCGAGCCGATAGCCAACGAGAGCCGCAGATGAGCCAAGATACCGAGCGCCGCCGACGTTGGCGCCTCGGGAGCTTCTACATGACATGTTTTTGTTCTTCTTCTTTTTTGAGCTCGCCTTTTCTGGATGGCCTTAGTTAGAAGCAGTGAGCAAATATGATGCTGCGCGGGCATTCGCGCCACGGCTCTTCAAGTAATATACCTATTATAGCATTATAGCATGACTAATAGTTTGTTATATATTGCAGATTCGACTCAACAGTGTCTGGTAACAGTACAAATATACGAGGAAACCAGAATGACTGAGACAGAAGGGCTCGAGGTGATGTATATAGTGCCAAATGTAGAAATTACCAATGAAGATTCGGCTCTCCAGAGTAGCGAAGTAGCTGTAGCTCTTTGTGCGATATTCATGATTTGGGTAAAATGATATAGCTCAGTACTCTTGTAAAGAAAATCAATATAATAACATATATATTACAATCAAACTTCGATTTTTTTTTGCAGTAATGGCAAATTTATTAAAATTGCAAGGTCTTTAATAAAACTAAACTGAATGAATAAACTGAAATAATAAACTGTTTTTCAAATCGTAACTTTTTTATAAAAAATTGTCAAACTTTCAATTTGATTTCCTCAACAATTTGTTTTTGCTGCCACGGCATTATTTGAAAAAGAATCGACGGATCCAGCAGTTTCTTATTTAATTTCGAAACTAAACCAAGACGTAATTTAAAATGTGTTTGCTCGGTTTCGACAAAAGGGTGGCGGCAATCGTAATCAAAGCGCAAAACAGTTAAGGACACTATTCCGAAGCAATTTAGTCAACAATTTGATTAAATTGACCAGCTCCAAAAACAGGGAGGACGGAGACGATGTGTTCATTGATGTTAATGAAGGACTGATCACACCTCCGTCCGACACAGTCGAAATCTTTGGTCGATGAAGCCTGATATTACCTGAGAAACCAGGTGCTTTAGAATGCAACGAGTCGCAATGTGATTCTTCCGTGGTTGGGTATGAACTTATGTCTAGGAAAAAACACAAGATCAATCAACACATCGTCTTCTAAGGTAACATTAGAAGCTTGGTGACATATTTCGCAGGTTACCTAGCAAAGTCATGCATACAAAAATACAACTGTCGATTCTGCGAAGTAAATCTAATAACAGTAATAGCTTTAGATGACGAAAGGCAGTTGCTGATTTTAAACGAATCATATATATGTTTAATAAGACAGTAAAGTTGAAAATGCCGAGTGACAATAGTTATGCAGCCACGCTACAAGGAAATGCTGACGTAGCAGCCGACGCAGCGGTGTCGGCGACCTGTAAAGAGGCCGGCTCTTCAAGCCGCCTCAGTCTTGAATCGGCATTAGATAAGTAATTATTAAGTTGATATATTGTTAATTGAAATTCATATTCTTGTTGTGATGAGATGATGATATGTGAACAATGAATAAAATGGCCGTGCTTCACATTTTATTGTATCTAGGAGTTATTTGGACCACTGATAGGAGAATCTGTACAGATCCGAACCATAGATATAGAATTCGGTAGCGAACTGAAACGAGCGGCTATTTTTCATTTATTTAGGTTAATAAATTTTGTTGTTGGGTACGTACCTTCCTACATTCGAAATTATAGCATTACAATGTTTCTGAATTTTCAGGGTTCCACCGCCGTCTTTCTGCACATAGGTGTTGCTGAAAGGGCAAGATGCCTAAACCAGATTTATTATAACGTATTTTGCAGGTGGTAACAACAAAATCTCAGCTGCCATTCAAGCCAGTCCCAACCACAACCGTGTCCGCGAAAGAATGCCGAATTGATTGTTCACCGCAGCACACGCAAGTGTACGTGTGGTGGATCACCTAAGCGAGGCGGTAAACGTAGATCATAAGCGTCATGAGCATATCAGTATCAGACTCCATCGCACCAAATGTACAAACATAATTCAGGTCCGCACTTCGAAGAAAATTTGAAGGAAGACATAAAAGGGCAATCATATAGCTTGTTACTGGATGAGTCCACTGATATCTTAGTTCACAAATATCTGGGTATTGTTATAATATATTATAGTTATTTATTTCAGATACCCCCTCAGCAAAAATACGGGAACAAAAAAAATGTTTTTTTGTTATATTAATGGTTGTTATATCAATGTGTTATATCAGGTGTTGCACTGGTATTACCCATCTCTGCGTATCGTAGAATGGAACTACACGAAGAGTGGCCACGGTAAGGACGCTCGAGATGGCGTTGGAGGATTTCTGAAGAGAACAGCAGACCACATTGTAGCTCGCGGAAACGACATCGCCAACATTAAATCGCTTGTGAATGACAATATGTCCGAGGAGTCAATATTGAAGTTGTGCATGAGTCCAATATGTATGAAAAAGAAATGCTGGAGCCACCCGAAATAATTAAAGAATTTGTCGGTATAATGAGCGTCCATCGAGTAGTTTGGAATTCCAATACTGGCGGCACTATACTATGACAAAATTAAGCTGTGAAAAGGACGAGTGTTTTCACTCATCAGTGCAATGTATGCATGGGCGTCATATAGGATTTCATTGTCGAATCTGGCAATGTACATGTAATAAAACCTGTAATGACCACAATAAGCAAAACATGTAATAGCAAATTAGTAAAACGTTCGAAAGGTAATCCTGTAATTTTGTCAAATATTTTACTAACACCTAAATGTCAGGACAAGAGCAAATCGGAAATACTCCGATTGCAGCTCGGAATACTCCGCGCGCAGTGCAGCTCGGAATACTCCGCGCACATTGCAGCTCGGAATACTCCGCGCGCAGTGCAGCTCGGAATAAGCCGCGCCCTTATATTCGCTTTGACACTCGCGCAATCGTCATCTGCGTGCGGTCACACGCACAAAATTCCACCATAAAAATGATTCCCGGACAAGCCCACGGCAACTCCACCACAACCGCCACCGCATACCATTGGGGAAGAGTTGCACCGCGTCGGTATGAAAGTACCGCCATTCTACAGCGCAAAACCAGAGCTATGGTTCGCCCAGTTGGAAGCCATTGTCGCTTCGCAGCCCGACACAACATTGGAGGACCTCTGCGCATTGGCAGACAAGGTGCACGAAGTGACGTGGGGCAGTGCGCGGTGGCAAGGCAACCACATCGGGCGGCAATGCCGGTCTAGAGCGTCAGGTCGCCGCGTTGGCCAGGCATCACTGGCCAGCAACCTGCGACGAGACACGACGCAGATCGTACTCACGAACACGCTCACGACATCGAGATAGGACAATGTAAGGAGGAATAATGGAACTGAAAAAATGACGACATGAAAATTATGCCGCAGTGCCGCG
>WYDE02174950.1:0-10909 GCA_009867175.2 Adela reaumurella | reverse complement strand
TACAGTTTAACGTGGAATCCGAACCACGACCAGCGTCAACGGTTAAGCGGTCACCCATCCAAGTCCTGACCGCGCTCGACATTGCTTAACTTCGGTAATTGAATACTGAATATCGCAACCACTGAGCCAACGACGCTGAACTGCTAGTACAGGCACATCTAGCATGATATATGCCGATTGTACCGCCTTTTAAATGAAGCGCTTTCATATCTGCGGTTGTAAAACAGGCATAAGTTATACTTAGTTCGTTTATACCAAGACAAATTCAAAATCAGTTTTTACAAGCTTAAATGTATTGCCAATACTTGAAATTAAAAAAATTCAATTTATTTTTAAAAATTTTAAACTAGAATAAACTCTCTACTGAAAAGTTCACTAATTTTGACATGTGTCTATTGGATAACCACTCGTATATACGTCGTATATAAGAAAAGAACCTAAACACGAAAATGAAATTCGACGCAAAATTCGAATCTCTCTCAATGCGGACGCCATTTGAGAAGGTGAAATCGGAAACTCTAGCACAAGCACGCTCTGCCGGACGGATTGTCGCACCCGGGGGCAGATTCAAAGATTATATCGTGCATTATTCATCGCTCAGCTGAGCTGTCCCGTACCCTGTTCCTGTTGCCAGCGGTATGTGAAGCACCGGAACACACCGTACATCTAAGTGAGAATTTTTGGTCTAGCTTATTTTCCTGAAATGCTTGGAATAACAGAAAGATGAATTTAAAAGGACACAGTTATGTCGCCATCGCGAACTGCTAATCCACTATTATTGAGCTTTGTACAATGTTTACTTCATTGTAATTTTTCTAAACCAGAACCCACAGACCCACATATGGAGGAATTTGTCTTTCTACCACCGGAGCAGCCAGGAAATTTTTGCGAGCATCAGCAGAGATTAATATCGTACTGTTGCGTTTGTATGTTCATACCGGTTACCTACCATATCAGAAATCATTACAGATTTACTAGCACATTTTATCTGGTCGATCCACGGTGTGGTCGTAGAACTGAAGATTATTTGTTGTAATCTACATAACTGCGAACATTCTAAAATAAAGCCTGCCTTAAGAATTAAAGGAATTCTGATTGTTGTTCTATTGAATTGAATACTTTTTCAGTGTGCTTTGTGTGATTACCTATTTGCTCGGTGACGGCAGAACTGAGGAAACATGTTTGTCTGTAGTAAAATAGTCATGATTTCACAGAAGAGTTGGCCACTCTCACTTTTCACTTTAGAATGGCATCCGCTCCAACGCGTCCCCTCGACCTCATCTGAGCCTAAGCCTTCTCCCCCATCCTATTATCATAACCCATGCGCGAGCAAATCTAAATTAATCTTCATTGGATTATCTGCCTCTTCATGTGGATGAACGATTGGCCTGCCGCTGCCATGCCACGCAGGTGTGTAGCCTTGTATTCGACTTGGATAAAACACGTCTGTTTGTACGTTTGTCTGTTTGTTCGTACAACTCCTAAACGGTTCGGCCGATCGGGCTGATATTTTGTAGGTCCATTCTATTGTGAATAGCTCACCACACACAAATTTAAAGTTCCTAGAAGAACTGGTAAGAAAATTCGCTGCAAATTTTCAAGTCGATCACGAGTGTCGTGAAGCCTATTACGACAAGACTGGCGTACATCTACCTTGTGCCAGTGTAGTGTATAGTTTATAATTTTCCAAATACTTGGAAGCACGACGTCCTTTCTTCGCATTTCTAGCAGCATTCCTTCAATCATGAAGAGAGACGGTTGCCTAATGGGCGGTTCTGCGACGAAACGTCTCGCGGGGATAGGTATTACCAGAGCGTCACCCGTCACTCCGCTCCGTCCGAAAAAAACTAATTCCGAGATATCCTTCGCCGTGGCATTATTCTTAATTGGATGTCGTCTGTCAGGGCAAAGGGCGAAGAGGAGGTCTCACAAACTCGCAATTTACATGGCAAAGTTGCCCCCGGACATTAACGACATGCATTACGCTGGCTTTGACTGGAGATGAGTTTCCGTGTTTTTTAAACAGACCCTCAGGTCGAAATATCCTCTTTAGTCTAGATAGTTTTTTTTACTTCACTTTGTTTTAGAGCTCAACAAAAAGGCGAGATTAATAAAGCCCCGGTTTTGTGTTCCTGGAAGAAATGCATAATTCTTGACCCGACCACGCAAGGAGGAGAAAATAAATTTAAGCAAGAAGAAACAATTTCGAGCAACAGGCGTAGTCGCACGTCATCATATTCAAGTTTCGCTAATGACGTCTGCGTCTACACCTGTTTTTCGAAATAGTTTCTTCTTGATTAAATTTATTTTTGTATAGTCGGGTTTCCGTTTTTTTTTAAATAGTGTCTTCTACTTACAGGTAGGTAAAATGTCAACCAAAACTGCATCATAAACTTAACAGTACATGTGAGATTATTATTTTTATATACAAACGCCCGTTCATAGGACAGTGAATCGTGGTCTGGTTACCGTGTAGCTAACTGCCTACGTTTATTAGTTCCAATTAAATTAACCTTTTTGCTTACTAATGCTTCGATATTTAGCTCTAGCCCCATTTTGGTCGAAGCTAAATGAAACTGCTGATCGGCCCGAAGCTATTGAACGACTTTAATTAAGGCAGTTGCTACTAAATCGTGAGCCCATTCAAAACGAACTGTCAGAGCCGACAATGGCCGTCGTTTTGCCATGGGCATGCGCAGTGGCAACAAATAAACATGGTTTTCGAGCTGTCGATCGCCTCTGACCCAGATAGGCGGGAATTAGCCCAGCATTGTAGTAATAAAATGGAGAAAGACCCATTGTGCAAGACTAGACCGATAGCACCTATTTCTACAGTGCTTCTATTTTTGTTCGAAGACGAAAAAGCCATCCAAAAAAGGGCAGTGTTGTTGTCAAGGTACCTTGAAGCTGGTCGCGTTTTATTGAGGAACGTGTTTCCGAAGACGTATATATAAGTTTGAGTTAAATTCGTTGCGTTCGACTTCTGGCAAAGCCGTAAAAGTTTTCTGCTTTTTATTGGAAGGTGAGGCAGAACGCGGAAAAAGTAAACGATTTTGTTTTAATTTTGTTTCTGGTTCTGTAAGGGGAACTCTGCGTATTTCCGAAAATTCTTAGAAACTCTGGAAATCAATTTTGTGAAGGTTGGGAGTTCCGGGATGTAAAAACAATGTTTTTAATTTTGGGTCTTCGTCAGTTAGAATTGTTTAATGGTTTTCAAGTCCTTCTTTTTATACTTTATGGAAGGAACCTATCATTATCGAAGGCGTTCACTAGTATCTCTGGAGCAACGTGCACAGGACATAGATAGTGTTTTATTATTATAGTACACACGTGTATTTTCAAACCTTTACAGTGGAAAGATACAAAACTCCGAAGTCCCTTTTGCTCTATGTTTAGCGTCACTATCACAGAAAAAGATCTCGAATTTATCTCTACTTTCGGTGTAAAGCGTTCAGACGATAGGACTGTACCTTCACAATATGCATGATGGCCGGAAAACCCACAACATGATGTTATATTCCTACTTAGTATTTTTTAACGCTAACACTTATTTACAAAATATTCAAGTTATTGAGTTGTGCTGTTCCAAGAAGTTTTTATGTTCCATTCAGCTCTAACCACAGCTGCCTGCATCACGTGTTTATTGAGCACGAAGTCTTGCTTGCGTCTGCTATTATTATAATGGCATGCGAGAGGGAGGATGAATGGAGGATGACTACTCCCTCACACCCCCCTCTAGCAGAGGCAAGGAAGATCGCCGGATGTGAATCAGTCTCGAGAGTCGGCTAAGTGTCTGATTGAAGTTCCGAGGATGCAACGATTGAGGTCTCATTGACGGACGAGTCAAGGAGCGGTAGAAATGTTACTCTTTGGTTATTCAGGTAGGTAAAGTGTGTAGGTAGAGAAGAATGTGGATTGAAAAAAGACAGAGACAAGGATAGAGAAAAGTGTGCTTAGATGGTTTGGACACAACAAGACAATTGATGGTGATAGAATGACCAAACATATATATGAAGCGAATGTGGAAGGAAGGGTCGGACCGCCCGAGGCGAAGCGAACATACCTTGACCAGATAGGTAAACTTCTACGGAAAGGACAAGTTGTGGAGCACGTATGAAGCGATGTCTGACAGTGGAGGAAGCAAAGGATGTATGTCAGGAATGTGTCACATGGAGCTCCATTTCTCTGCTTACCCCTCCGGGCAAGAGGCGTCATGGTATGTATGTGTGTATGCATGTACAGTACGTAGGTGTATATCCAAAGATGAAATTAGCAACATAGTGAAGCAGTATGATATGATTGATTATAAATAATGAATTGGTTGATTACACAGTGCAGCTGTGATTTTGAGGAGATTCAGTGTTATTAGAAGTGTACGATGTTTTATTAGCGATGTTCGAACTATTTTTTTATTTTACTCTATTGTTGATTTCAACCATCATTAATTAATCAATTAAAAAAAAACAAATTGAAATAACATTCAATAAATTCAGAAACATAAAATGTTGCGTTTCTTGTAATTTAACTGGAAATAACTTACTTATAAACATTTAACAGGAGCGCTGAACTTGATCTCCACGCGACATCTTCCACTCGATATATTCCAAAAGATAAAAGCTATGAAACATCCACCTTTACAGATCACACCTGAGAGTAAACAAGCCCAGCTCGTGAGGCGAAATCCATAATTCATTGAAACACGCGGGGAGCATTGACACCACCCACCTACACACCCTTACAGTCCCTTTTTACAATAAAGCACTGCACAACAATACCGAACGTCGATACTTTACTTTTTAATGCACAACAACACAGCAACGTAATCAAAATGTCAGAACGGAGTAATGGCCAAAAGCCTTAGCAGCCAAGGCGCTAAACTTTAAAGAAAGCAAAACGTCAGTTTGACAGGTAAAAGCGCGCGAAACGCGCGCTGAGTAAACGAACTTTGCGTCCACTGCGAAGCCCCAACGGCCCTTGACTGCTCGCCCAACCGCACGTGTACGAGACACGACAGACAACCAAAGCCTGCGTAAATATAAGCATATAATACAGCGTGTAAACATAGCATAGCACCGTCGTTGTTGTCGTGTGTTTTAGGGTGGGAGGATACGTAACTGAAACGATCCGATTCGAAACCGAACCGGTCCGATCAGTCGTATCACAGAAGTCTTTTATGAAATCGATCGAGTCTCCTTACTTTTATTTTCCTTAAAGACAACCAGTGAGTTTCGAAAATTTCATTTGTTTTAAAAACATATATTTACCTACGTGCACTTCTATTTTACTAGTTCTAGTGTCTTCCTCCATTTTTGTTTCCTTTAAAATTATTTCTAACCGTTTCCCTGGATATTACAACTTGGCATTGAACTTGACAATAAACTCTTTTTAAATTGTCTAACTAACTTATCACCGGAAATTCTAGATCTGCACCAGAAAAAAAAAACATAAAATGTCGGAACTCGGAAGTTAGTGACATAGCACCAATCACGACCGAACGAGTATTTTATCACCAGCCACGGCGCCACAGATCACGCCTCGTCTGTAATTTCGTTATCCACGACACTCGTAAAGACTCACGAGTCCGCCGTCGCCAGTTCAAATACGATCCAGCGAAAATGGCCGGTATTTCTAGGCCAACAAGGCATATGAAAGTCAAAGTTAATACAATGTAAATGTAATGACGTCTACTTATTTGGGCACAGGAAATTGGCTAGAGTATAAACGGTTCGGAGAGAGTTAAGGTCACATTTGGCACGATTCTTCCGAGCCATTGAGTGCATGGTGCAGGGGTGCATAGACTGTGCGGTTGACGTTCAATACTCTTTGGAGGGAGATAGGACGTCATTTTTCATAGTGGGTTTATGGTGCTGAATTTCTGATGGGTAGATAGAGATAAGAGAAGGTTTATATTTAGAAAGCTCATATACGGTCTTTCTCATGACAAAACTAGGGTGGTGGTCAGAGAAAATTTCTAAAATTGGTAGGAATCAGATCTCTGTGGAATAATAATGTGGAAATAAATGGTTTACTGAACACAATGAAATATCTAAGTACATATGCATATTTAAGATATTAAGCCTTGAGTATCAGCATAACGATGTTTCGGATGTCGTAGTCCCACCTGGCGGGTTAGTTTCCCATACTTCGCTTAGGTACACATCCGAGGTCGCCAGTGTGCTCCAACGGCCGTCATCCAAACGGCTCACGTGTCACGGCACCTCGTGCGGGCTAACAATGGATTCGTGCTGCCGAGTGCCAGGAGTTTTGGAAACAAATTGGAGAGACGCATGTCCAGCAGTGGACGGAAACGCTGATGATGATGATCAGCATAAAAATGCAATATATGTATATACGTAGCTAATGAACTTTTTAAATTATGTGCTGAGTTGAACACAGCATTGACGTAGACATATATTAAATTTAAAATAACTTCTTTTGGCAGTCATGGGCATGAAGCTTACCATAAGCGTTAAAAGCGTCTTACATGGGAAGTAGTCTTCTCATACGTCAAAATATTCGTCTTGCATAAGATAATATATACAATGTAGAGATCTGGGGCAACTTTTATTTTTTACGCGATGCAAGACTGTAGGAAGAGCACTATAATAAATGTAGGTAATTAAGACAAAGTAAAAGTTTTCAAGTATTGTTACTCGAAAATATCGAATGGCAAAAAAAGCAATTAACGAGAAAGAGTTAATTAAATTATCCATTCTCAGATTCGATTCGACAAAAACAGCACTTCTTAAGCTCCATTTAACACGTAAAGCGGCCATCTTAATTGCAAGAACGTTTTCGGAGGAGGCCAAAACGGCACAGACTGGGCGGCGTTCAGTTAGACTAGGATAATTGACCGTTATACTATCCGTCTGGCTTTTCCAACATGCACTCGAATAGGACAGCTATAGGCAAAGTAAATTATCCTGGATTTACTGAACGTGGCACAGCGGAAAACGCAGGCATTTAAAGTCTCGTTCACAAGTATTTTACCTACGGTTATAAACTTGTTTCTTCCGCTGCTTTGAATTTTTTGGCATGATTTGATGATGACAATGACCGAATCAATAATAAGAACGCGGGAGCAATTGAACTACACGATTATCAGTATTGTATAATTATTAATTTTTTACAGAGCTGTCAGAGGTAAAACAAGTGTTTATAGTACAAACATGTACTTACGTACCAACTCTTACATGCAATCAAAATGGACAGGTTGACAGATGCGATGAAACTTAGTACTGCCAAAAATAATTCCGTGTTCATTAATGAGAATTTTAATTTGTATTACGTCCACACGGCCGGCCGGCGGCATATGGTGTCAAATATGTACGAACTTTGTTAACAATCTGGCAACACTTTGTAATTTTAACCTTTCGTTTTCTGTTTACGATGACATTTTCATCGTGTCTACGATTATTTAGACATATTATAAACTAGCTCGTTACATTAGAGCTTCATCTATATTCATAGCCACGTGTCATTCGACATATCAACACGTCGTAACACGCGTTACTTGCGTATGAAGATTGTATGTCCCAGTTAACTAGATAAGTTTATCATTCATTACAGTCACTCCAATGATCCTTTTTAAGCTAATTACTATTCAGTAATTATAGTAAAAGTTGGGTAAATGAATTTTAGAGTAGACATGTATTTAGAGCTATTACGAACTGAAAACCACGGTGTGAAAAACATACTCGGAATATCACTTACATTTTAGTCCCAGACATTATTTTTCGACTCCTGTGAAGGAAAACATCGCTAGGAAACCCACTTCCAAGTCGGTTTGTCACCGTGGAAGTGTATAACTAAATCCTCTCATATCATTTAAATGGGAGAGGCCTGTACCCTGCAGTAGGGCGAATAAAATGGCTGCAAAGGAAGTTAGAAGAAATATTATTTTTCGACATGAAAGTAGAATAAATACAGTTGAAATGCGGTCATTGAGAAAATTGTGTATCTTTAAAAGATATAGAGAAGAATAAGAGATGAAGAATAAATGTGTGACAGAAGAATGCGAATTGAAAGAAGACATAGCGACAAGGACACAGAAAAGTATGCTTGGAGTTTTGGTGTGACATGGAGAGAACGGGTGGTGAGAGAATGACCAAACAAATATATGAAGCGAACGTGGAAGGAAGGGTCGAACCCGACCTAAGCGAACATACCTCGACCAAATAGGTAAAATTCTATGGAGAGGACATGTTCGCAGCACCCGCAACCGACGAGCATGTATGACAGTGGTTGAAGCAAAGGTTGTATGTCAGGAACGTGTCACATGGCGCGCTCTATTGTCTCTGCCTACCCCTCCGGGGAACAGGCGTGATGATATGTGTATACGAGTATGTACATAGACCTTACTTTAACAAGCATTGGCTAAAATAATGTTTACTAAAATGTATGGAACGATGCCACGAAACAAACTCTTAGTTCACATATCTTTTAATAAAACTTAAAAGACTATCTAGTAAATCTGCAATACCATATGAAAATAAAGTTTTTTAGTTATAAATAGGCCGAATTAAAATAAACAATTACATTTCTACTTCTCGTTTAATTGTTTACTAGCTTTTTCCCGCGGATCCGCTGGCGGTAAATCACCCTTCGCCGCCAAGCCCCGACTCCGCCTACACCTACCCTTCCGTTTCCCATACCACCCCAAAAAGGATACCGGATGAACGATTTGACGCGTTGATGTCTTTCTGATTTCCAAACAAACTTTTGTTCCCTATTCCCCGTTAGGGGATGAATTTACACAAAAAAAAAATTATAAAAAAAGAAGCCGAAGCACTAATTTTTATATATCCAACTTTAAAAATTGAGAACTTCTATAAAAAAATTCACGCCCTATTTAACCCTCTTACTTGATTAATTTTCAAAAATCCTTTCTTAGTGCTCACCCACGTTACAAAGGTCCCCGTGTGCAAAATGTCATAGCGTAAGTAGATATGAATTTTAAAAAGCTTTCGTGTGTCCCATATAGCTAAAAGCGTGTATGTATATCGCTACTTTCACACTTATTTATACACTATGTACTATCACTGCAAATAATGTAATGCTCTTCTTACTAAATTATCTTACATATACAGTACATATACAGAACATATACACACAGTTAATATTTATGCACTACTAAAACATGTTGTCAGGGTATAAGTTTCCTCGCATTATCCCTCACCTACTGTCATTTGGTTAAAAAAATTACTATTATAGTAAATTAACAGGACTCATAAGTATGGAGAAAATGCTTCGTTGGCACAACCAATACTCAGCACCAGAAATCGCATCTGATTCGTAGATTTGGTAAAACATCCTTAAGAGGGTAACCAATGCAGATTGCACTCATCTCAAGAAGGCCTGTAAATAAAACTTTAAATAATTAATAATGCAAATTTGAAGAAGTATAATGAAAATTCAGAAAAGCGAATTTATCAGTAGGTTATTTATCTGTAATATGAGATGTTATGTGTTAGCCTGTGCCACTCCGATTGAGGTATAATTTCCAAAATGTTACGATTTTCGTATTATTTCTAAATTATAGCTCAATCGGAATAGCACAGACTTACACAAATCACTTCATATTACAGATAGATCACCTACTGATAAATTCGCTTTCTGAGTTTTCATTATACTTCTTGAAATTCGTTTTATTAATTATTTAATGTTTTATTTAGGCGCCTTCTTGAGATGAGTGCCATCTGCGTTTGTCACCGCCTTAAGATGGCAATTTCCAGAAGAAATAATCTTCAAACGTTCATCCGAGTATCATAATATATCCTCTGAGACGATAACGCAAAAGTTTCAGCTTAACTTTACCCATTCGGCTTCAACTTTCAGTTTGTCCAGACGAGTCACGTGACTACGGTGGCCCGCTGCGTTCAAGATCTTCTTACCTGAAACAAAATAATCGTTCATGTTAGACATAGGACTATTATCGTTTAATAAATCCGAAATATTTACAAAAACACATAATTTAAAAAAACCTAAACACAAATTAAAAACTATCACAAATACACTAAAACTAAAAAGAATCTAAAATTAAGAAAACCAACAAAAAGTACATCTCGGAAAAGTCCGCATCTATAAAACCTTGTAATATCATTATGTAGTATACTAGAAGCACCCGCGGCGCGATCGCACGCGATAAAAAAAAGAACACGTAATTTAATTTGCTGGTCAGTTGTACAACCCGCCCGCGGCGCAGACCGGCAAGATATTTACTCACTACTCCGACCCCGAAGGACTAACGCGATGGTAAGTATCCCATAACCAACCTCACTTGTTAGAAAATACGTTAGCGAAAACCCCATGTGAATTGAATGAGGTTGTTCTCGAGTTATAAGCGAATATAGGTTCGCGTTCGCGACGACGACGCATACATCGCTACATAGTTACAGGTTTTCTAGTATCAGGTTATGTATGATTGATCGGCTCGAATATTTTTTTATTACACATATTTTATGGTAGCTCTTCAGATTATGAGTACTGGGTGCGTTTTTTTATAATAAACTAACGTACGTCATGCGTAATGGACATCAAAACATTTAAACCTAAAATAATATTTATTGGAAATCTTTTGAAATCAAATATAATTTATTTATCAGTGATCGTTGTTATTTATAATGTATATATATATATTTATAATCAAAATTCTTATTTTGATGAAAATCACGCATGACTAGTTTTAGTAGTGTCTGCAACCTTCAAAACCAACGCAACCCACCGCCCTGGCTCCTTCATATAGGAGTCAGTCGCCGGCCCCGCTTCCACCTTCGTCGGTGTCCAGCGCCTGTCTGCCTGCGGCGCGCTTGAAACCAGGGGGTCTACCGTGTTATTATCACATGAGCGAGTGAAGAGACATCGCCACGATTTCAACCAATCAGACTGGCCGTGTCGAGTGATCTCGAGT
>WYDE02174841.1:0-10909 GCA_009867175.2 Adela reaumurella | reverse complement strand
TAGCAAATTTTTGGCGAGCCCGGTTCCCATACATAGAGCGGCGCGCGTCGGGTCCATAGGGTACCTAGTCCGTGGGTTGTCCCTACTCCACTCTGGCTCCCTATTGCACAGAAGGGCAGCGATAAAAGTTTGTAAATGTTTTCTCTACGTAGCAGTTATAACGTCTATTATGTTGGCCCCTATTGAATAAAAATTTTTTGCAGTCCCCAGGTTATGCAAGCAAAGAGGAAAATCGACCACACGTCTGTCTGTCACAACATAACATGTAATCTTGTAAACTGTACACACGTGTATTATCAAACCTTTACAGTGGAAAGAGACAAAATTTGGAAGTCCCTTTACTCTATGGTCTATGTCAATATGACAGAAAGAGACCTCTAATTCTCTATTTCCGGTGTAAAGCTTGCAGGCGATAGGACTGTTACAAGGTATGTATTTGGAAATCATCAATAGCCTAATTAATGAGAAAATGTACAAAGAGTCAGGGGTCACAAACTTTTATCTTAATGGTCCGTAAATTTTTATGTGTATACTTTTAAATATATTATTGAGCCCGATTTTCATAATATTGTATCTGTTTAGGTTAAGATTAAAATTGTATGTTTTCACTCCGATACAGAGTAATAACTTCTAAATAAAATACCCAATTTCACATATTTAGTATTCGTATTATTTATTTTTATGATTAAACCTGACATGGATGGCTACATCACTCCAAACTGGATGAGTTTGGCGCCAGTGATGTCAACCCAATACATCTTGGTGAATTAGGTATGTCCCAGTCAGCTCTTCCAGCTACTTGAGCCGGCTACACTGAACTGAACGGAAACTACGAAATATTTTTCATAGCAGCTTCGACTGACATTCATTGAGTGCGGTTGGGTGGTACCAACATGGGCTGGTTAAACCCTGGTATGTATAATTTTAATACTAGTCAGGAGAGGGAATACCTACAGTTTTACGTGGACTCTGAACCACGGCCAGCAACAACGGTCCAGCGGTTACCCATCCATTAAGTTAACGGGCTTCGGTTAGCGAATACCGAACTTTGCGCGGCCGAGCTAACTACGCTGACTAAGGGGTTCCTTGAAACCATATCTTTATTATTTATACCACACTACAAGCGCCCGCGGATCCAACACCCGCGCGGCAACATATTTGCTTACTGCTCATACTCCAGGAGGATTACCATGATGGTAAATAACCGAAATGCTCCCTCAGTTTTTACAGAATAAGTCACTGAAATCCCTATGTGAATTGATTCAGTAGTGCTCGAGTTTTAAGCGAACACTATCCGGCTCGATTAGGAAGCGCGGCATGGCACCTACCTAACTCACCAAGGCATGGACAACAGCTTTTTTATGGAAATGACACGGATGCCTACATCACTTTATGCGCCAGTTCTTCTGGTACGAGTGACCTTAGTCTAAAAACCTTGATGGGTTATGAGGTGGTTCCATGTCAGCACTTCCCTCAATTCCAACCGGCTACACTGGACTGGACGAAAAACACAAACATGTTTCATAGCCGCTTCGACCGACCTTCATTCAGGGCGGTGGTACCACCCCGGGCGGGTTTTACCCTATCACCATGTAAGGAGAGGGAAGAGACCTTCAGTTTAACATGGAATCCGAACCTTAGTAAACTTCCTTAAACCTAGTTTAGTTAAGCTCCTTAGTAAATTTTTAAAAAATAACACTACTACTGGATCTAGTAATCCAGTATTTCTGTGAGTATAATCCCTGGAGAATACATATTCATGTGGAAATGCCAGTAAAAAAATACTACGTACATCATAAAATGTTTGGACGCCTTAACGTTAAACACCGCCTGACATTACACATGCAATGAATACTTGATACAAAAGTTATTTGGGAGCCGGTCGAGCGTGAAGCGAAGTCGTACAATATTTATAATAGTCTTCATTGCCTCAACTCAGCCGCTATAAAGAAGTCCAGTCCTAAACTTCACAGGATAAATACTGACATAAGGCCAAAGGTAAACTTTCTTTTAAGATGCTGAATAATCGGACTCGAGACGCTTTGCAAGTTTTTCTACTTTCAGTTGGAAAAACTGAAGAGATCCTCTCCGGAGGTAATCTTTTCAGGTTGGACAGGAAAAAATACAATTTATTACATTATGAAATTCAGGAAACTTCTCTAGTCGAGAATTTTTTACATAGATTTTAATACATCTCTAGAAATCCCAACAGAGATCGAAAAATAGCAAAGTGGTTAATGTAATGGTGCAAAGCAATGACGTCATTAAGAGTGTATTTATCGTGTTAAAAAATAGAGGTGATTAGAAGATGAAGGTGCCGAAAACAACGAGTGGTTGAATATCACGCCGACTCAACATATACTTGTTGAGCATACTCTTAAGGGAACTGGGGAACTGAAAACTTCATTCGTAGGGAGTTGATCATTCATTTTGGACATTCGTAGGTATTACAAAAAGACTTAGATCATTTATGAACATTTTGAAAAATCTTTAAAATTGAGAGCATGAATGATAAAATAATGCCTAATGGGGCTAATGTAGGCACTAAGTTCCTTCTGAAATTGTAGCTTAAAAAAACATTTTGTCGGCGGGTTTACATTTCGGTTCGTCGATGAGAAATTTATGAAAACTAAACTCCGGTGAGTATACTAATGGTAGAAAGTAGAAGCGGGATTCAGCGGTGAAGCGAGTTCTGGAAATCTTCATGGAACAGTTTGTAGAAGAAACAGACTTAGGGTAACTCTCTGCGATAGTGCTGTGTTCGAAATCTAAAATAAAAACCACATAAAAGCTTGCTAAACTAAAATATTAAAAAAAAATTGTAAAAAACAAGGCTGAAAAATTAAGCAATGTACTACAATGCTAGGTAGATCATACAACAACTCACTGGATGGTCCATTAATACGTATCCCGCATCCCGGTCACTGCGTCACAACACCTGCAACAAAGGAATAAAGCAAAATATTAAAACGCAATAAATTCAGACATTACTTTTATTACATTTACACTCGAGTCGAGCATCCTTTAAAAATATGTACAATGTGTATACATACTATGAACTCGTGCGAAAAATGTTGTCGATTCATTTATTTAATTTAAAGTCTTATTATAAGGTCTTATCATTCCGTAGAACGATAATATTTAGATGCAATACATTAAAGGAAATGCAACCGTTCTAAGTACATATGCTATAACACTATTATATTATTATTATTTTGATCCACATATTCAAATATTACTTGCAATACTTGAATATTACAATGATACTTGCAAATATTATCGCTGGTGTAGTAACGAGGGTTGTAGCTAACATAGTTTCAGTTAACGATGTTAAGCCTTTGACGAGTCGTCTGAACATCTGAAGCTATCGTCGCCGTCTGTCTGTACTACACAAACATTGCGGATGAGAGGGGTGCAAAGAAGCGGCTGTGTGTCGAAACACGACTGACCAAGTACGCGGACCAGAGGAACAGTGACGTAGATGTCGATATAAAAAATATACGCTCACTCGATGCTCACACTCCATCAATCAAGCTGGACTCCCCTGGGCGGACGAGAGAAAATCAAAAGGAACTACACAAATATAGACCTGTTCCGGCCAACAATACCACCCTTCAGATGCCCGTGACTTGATGTGCTGGCAACTACACAGATCTCGAAGAATACACTAGGTGCCAAAACGTATTAAAATTATTAGATAAAGAAATAGATGCGGCAGAACTCGGAGAAGATTATTGAAGAATGAAAAAGGTGCATTGGCAACCCCTGCTAATGGATTGTGGATTAGTAAGATAAGGATAATTAGTAGATAAGAACCAAAGCGCCACTTGGTTAAGTACTGCTTTTCATTTCACTTTTATTGCAAATTTGCAAAATAATATTTTTATTAAAATTTTATTAAGTCAATATTTCTAGGATATTATTTAAAACGAATTGTTTGTAGCATATTGCAGCACAAATTAAAGCTACATAACAGGGCTTTAGATATGTTTAGTGAGGCTTTTTATTCTCGAGAGAGCGTTGTAAAAATCCATATTTTCTCGTAAACATTTTCAGCAGTGGCGAGGCAATGTGTTAGCCGCGTGTATTTTTATGTTTGTTCATAAAATGAAAATATTTTCGCGGCTGTGGAGTGTAGATACTATATATCAGGTTGGTGGGGAAGGTAGCGTTGCGGCGCTTGAGCGCTTACATTAATTAGACGAATCTAATTATTTAATATACGGAGAAAAAATATTATAATTATTGACGGATTTTACTTGTAATGCAATTCTTGAGCGCGCGAATGTCTTGTTGAATAACTTGTTTCTTAAAAAATATTAATAATTTGAAGTAAACATGCAATGAATCTAAAAAGTTAAATAAAAAGCTGAAAAGCTAATACGGAAAGCAAGATAAAACTATTTAGAATAACAGGCGTAGTAAGTACCTAGTAAGACCTACTTCATTGCCGAGACGTGGATTTCAGAAAGTGTAAGTAAGCCTTTTGTACGAAATTGTTCCTTCTTCTTGAATTTTTTTTTAGGGCAGACGTGTAGTATTATTAACTTTTATTTTTATATACAGACATTTTGTTGATTTTCAAGTTGATTTCACGTTATTTTGTATAAACTTTTTTTTTTATTACTTTGTGCGTAGTCAGGTTATTATTTTATCACTCATTTTTTTCAGAAATACAATATGGTGTTTAGCATCCGCCATTCTGAAACATGATGACATGTCCTATGTCCCTTTCCAAACCAGACGCGTAAATTGATATAGGTTGATACCGAAATAATTGTAGCCGTTCTTGAATTACAGGGGTTCAAACTTACATAAGTACACATAGCCTCTTACGCACATACACACATTAAACCCAATACACAACCCTCCTCCTTTCGTAGTCGATAAAGTAGGTAGGCACGAGAAGTACGTGTATACGTAGATGTCAAAAAGCCTCTCTAAAATATAAGGTAGATGTAAGCCAGTCTTGTCGTAACAGGCTTCGCGATACTTAAGATGGACGTTGAAAAATTTGTAGCTAAGTTTCTTGCCAGTTCTTCTAAGGAAGCGTAAAATTGGTAATATGACGACCTATTGACACATAGAATGAGCTTACAAAATTTCAACGCGATCGGAAAACCGTTTAGTAAATAAATACAGCGAAGTTTCTTGCCAGTTCTTCTAGGAAGTTTAAAAATGGTATGTGGCGACTGGCGAGCTATTAATACATAGAATAACCCTACAAAGTTTCACCCCAATCGGTTGAGTCGTTTAGGAGGGGTTGTGAGGACAAACAGACAGACAAACAAACAAACCCCAAAAGTTTTTTGACGCTAATCGAGTAAAATTCGTAAGTAGAATCTCGTTGATAAATTACTAATTTAAAAATAATTAGGTACCTAATGTTTATTTAAACACTTCCCTACTATTGTAAAACGCAACGTCTGGCGTCCTCAGTAGTCAGTCAGTCCTGTCTGTCAGTTTATAACTCGAGAATTCCTGTACATATTTTGATGCGGTTTATGTCGACGTAAAGCTTAATTCTTCCCAACACAGAGCCGAAATATGAGAGAGGCCAGACTTTAACGCGGGAGGACCCGCGGGCACAGCTAGTTATAATAATAAAAAATAAACGTCTTTATTTCTGTTGCTTTGATCATCTTAACAATATTCTCAAATGTATTCAAATCGAGTATACCCCTTAATGCTGCGCTCCTAATAGCTATCTGTTTATAGACCTTTGACTTGAAATTTGTACTCGTGAAATGTCTGAAGCTTCAGGCGTTCCCTCTGGAGCGATGTCTAGGCCAACTCTAGAAATACGTCATTTCAATTGGCAGAAACTATCTCGCCACGAGACTCGCTCCAGTCTTCCGCTAGGTTCCTAGCTCTACCGTCTCCAGAGTCGTTTGAAGAAGAGTCACTAGGAGTGAGAAATTCACTTCGTCCATCCAGTTAATTACATCTTTTGAAAAGAGCTTGAATGAAATAATTCAATCGTATTATACGCAAAAAAAAACACAAAGTATTCTGTCTAAGTAGATGACTCATCACAACTCTCTGAATAAATATTAGAAATAAAAACAAATCTTGATACACTGGTGCAACTGGTACACGTATTTCAAAATTATGGAGATAAATTTAATCTTAGCTCCAATATACGACTGAATGGCTATACATATAGCGTTCTGTGACTCTACAGTGTTCACATCACATGACATAACAAGGGTTGAAAACGAATTGGAGAGGCGTATATCCAGATGCGGGCGGTAAAACGCTGATGTTGGTGATGATAATTGAAACTAGTAATAAATAATACATGAATAAATTAAAAATTAATTTGTATCATGCAATTTTGTACATAATTAAAGAAATTTTCATTTTGTTTGTTATTACATTTTGTCTAATAGGTACATTCTTGCCGAAGAATTTCAAATATATATGGGAAAGAAAAAAAAACTAAATGTCAACCGAATTGAAAATACTTTCATATTCGTGTTCTATGCAAAGAATGGCGTAACAGGTTTGAAGGACGCAAACATTCTGTATAATATAAAACATTAAAATAATTGTTGTAAAATGAAATGGCGTTATATAATTAATTATGTAGTAAGTACTGATTTCTCTTGTTTTTAACCGAATTTGGTTCTGAATTCGACATATACGTTTTTATACATATATCTTTCAATGAAGTTCACTCTAACTACCACAGACACAGGCACTGATTTGAAAGAATTTATGATTTGCTTGAAAGAGTACTCTCAGCGAGCACTTGTATCGTGTGTTATTGTAATTAAAGATCACTGGCAATAGTTATATGGCTGGTTAATTCAATTCTGTTACATTAAATATTTTACAGTTATTTATATTATATATAGTTGGGGGTGCACAATGGAGTTCCCGGGTGCTAACTTACACTACACCTTACTAGCCTGTATACTTAGGCGAAACGTTTTTACCTCGAACCATTTGCCTCGCGCGCGACTCGAAAGTGAGACGAAGCGCGACGGCAGCACAAGAGCTCTACCGTCCTGTTTTGACTCGACTCCAACTATCGAGAACAAATTAACTACCGAGTGGTAAAGTAGAATTGGATCAACTATATCGGGAAGTACATAAAATTTTATTTTTATGCTTTCATTTAGAAAGTTTTCTAATTTATTAAAGCAGATAGTTTTGTTTGTTTTAAACGTTTGTAAATAGTGTTTTTTTTTATTGAAACTGACGCGGAAGGCTAAATCACCTAATGCACCGTAGTCTCGTACCAGTGATGTCGGCCTAAACACCTTGGTGAATTATGTAGGTTGGTGCCACTTAAGCGCTTCTCTCAGTCCAGCCGGCTACACTGAACTGGACATAAAACACGAGCTATGTTTTATAGCCGCTTCGACCGACCTTCATTCAGTGCGGTGGTACCAACCAGGCGGGTTTAACCATTCCACCATGTAAGGAGAGGGAAGGGACCCACAGTTTAACGTGGAATCCGAACCACGACCAGTGTCAACGGTCAAGCGGTCACACATCCAATACCTGACCGCGCTTGGCAGTGCTTAACTTCGGTAATCGAATCGCAACCACTGAGCCAACGACGCCGGTAAAACTATACTGACTATACAGATTTTCCCAGTATTTTTATAAGCAGTTTATAATATACCAAATAAATGAAATGGAAATGCAATGTTGATCATACTTTTTTTTCTTTTTTTTTCAAGCCTTTTCGTTTGGAAGTGGGTTTCCTGACGATGTTTTCCTTCACCGGAGTGTCAGCGGCCATTTAGCACAAATTCTAAAGATATAAATATTGTGCTCCCAGTGGGTATCGAACCCGCACCTCCCGCTTGAGAGGCGTGCTCTTGCCCGCTCGGAAAATCTGACAATCTGAAACTATACTTCCTAAACGATAAACTAACTACAAATTAAAACTATAAAAAAAGAAAAGGTAGTTCTGTACAAGTGTAGAGGCAGACAGAAAAGCGGGATGCTAGTTCGCAATATAAAATACTTATTTGTCATGTAATATGTCAGATTGGCCGGGCGTGCAAGAGCACGCCTCTCAAGCGGGAGATGCGGGTTCGATACCCACTGGGAGCAAAATATTTATAACTAGAATTTGTGCTAAATTTCCGCTGACACTCCGGTGAAGGAAGACATCGTGAGGAAGCCCACTTCCAAGCCGGTTGGTCACCGTGGAAGTGTATGACTAAAAATCCTATCATATCATGTTATGAGAGAAGCCTGTACCCAGCAGTGGGGCGAATAAAATAGCTGCAAAAGATGGCGAAAATTAGTTTTGGATATATACATCTCGCCTCTTACCAGGAGAGGTAGGCAGAGACCAAAGGGCGCCATTTGACATGTTATTGACATACATCCTTTGCATCGTCCAAATCAGTGTCGGTGGATCAGTGGTTGCGATATTTGGTATTCGGTTACCGAAGTTGAGCACTGCTGAGCTCGTCAGGTCTTGGATGGGTGACCAGTTGACCGTCTATGCGGATCGTGGTTCGGATTCCACGTTAAACTGTAGGTCCCTTCCCTCTCCTTACATGGTAGGGTTAAACCCGCACGGGTTGTTACAATTGCACTTAACATATGTCGGTCGAAGCGGCTGTGATAGCTAGCATAGTTCGTGTTTTCCGTTCAGTTCAGTCGAGTTGAGTACTAAAACAAACAAACAAATATCTTTATTGATTCCTGGATGGTTATGTTACTTAATAATAAGCAATGCGCTATATAAGAAAAAAGGACAAGTCAGTTTAAACATACATACACATCACTCACGCTGAATCCCGACAATCGGGGCAAGCAGAGCAAACGGTGTTGTGCTGCAAGAACTCCGTTAAATTACAGCACAACACTGACCACCACATTTCGCAAAGTATTCGGACAAGACATCAAGCAGCATGTGTAAATCACGAAGACCCACCTACTGCATGAATTGGAGAAGTACCGTGCCAAGGTGAGATGTGGTGAGCCTGTCGCCCTGTAGCACGGTATCTTGTCATCAGTTTGAACATAATACTTAGTAATAATTATTATGTACTTACTTCAAGAAAATCATAATACCTAGGTTTCTTCTGTAGGCGGCAATGGAAATATAAAGTAAATAGTTTTGTACCTACATTTAATATAGGTAGGTACCTACATCTATTTATTTGTCTACCTTTATTTATTAAATTTGTATTTAGTTTGGTACAGATGATGTTAAAAATATTGTGTTAAGAAAAAATAAATTTCATTCATTTCATTCTTTCATTTCATTCATTCGTTTCATTCATTCATTTCATTCATTCATTTAATTCATTCATTCAATTCATTCTTTCATTTCATTCATACATTTCATGCATTCATTCATTTCATTCATTTATTCATTCATTTCATTCATTCATTCATTCATTTCATTCATTTCATTTAATTTCATTCATTAATTCATTTCATTCATTCATTCATTCATTTCATTCATTCATTCATTCATTTCATCCATTCATTTAATTCATTCATTTCATTAATTCATTCAGTTACAATTATATGTTCGCTAGCTTATGTTAGTTCGTTTCGCTTCTCTCAGGCAATTATTGTGTGAGTGTGTACAGTACCTACTGATTCCTTGCCTCTATCATTCTACAAGCGTAGTATCTATCTCGTATTACTGATCACTGACCTCAATGTCCTGTAGTAAACATATTTAGTCGGACATCCTCTATACCTTGCGAACGTCCAGTAGCCCAATTTCACTTAGGTCTACGACACGGACTAGGTACACTATGGACCCGACGCGCGCCGTATGGGAACCGGGCTCGCCAAAAATTTGCTAGGCGCGCGGAATACTTACCTGTGGAAGGATATGCCATCTTTAGTAGCTCCTGACGTTTTTGTATTGTTTGGGCACGTGAAAACGGCACAAATCGTCATCCTGCAGGAGATGTTGCCGGGGTTGCGCGTTCAGCGAGAGCGAGTGATAGTCGTATCTGAACTACCTCGTGGTTGAACTGACTAGTACGGGAAGCGTTCGGGAGACGGGTCCTTAGGGTAAATAGTCCGTGGCTGTATCATATACAGCTCGTCGCAGATGGCTGCATGTGACAGGAATTTTCAGGATTCCGCTAGTACAATATACCGTGTAAGATATTGACAGCAGCGTCTGCCCTCGTACAGCCAGGTTCCGTCGGGAATCGAACCCGGGTTTCTGCGGCTGGGAGTCAATACTGATATAAGAGAATAATCCATTAGGATATTACTACTGCTCCTATGACGCGCGTACGATGAGATTGCAAGTACAAATTTGAAAGTGTAGATTTACTTACGAGAGAGTAGAGGCATGTTTTTTTAAGTAAGTACTGGTTTGGAATTAAAAAAAGACGTGCAAAGATATCGCAATAATTTTATTTTTACATGAAAGCCTGTACCTTAAGCCGATATTACATTTACGAAAGTACCGTCGCGAAAGTGATTTTTTTCGCGAGGGTACTTTCGACGTTTTGAAACATCATGTTTATCACACTTTCGTCTGTCGAGCAAAATTTACTTTCGCCTAACAAAATCTAAAATGGCGCCGCACTCGCTCTGTCTCGCACACGTCGCCATATTGATGAACAAAGATACTTCTTCTTCTTTAACAGTTGGACTAAATTTAATGATATGAAATACGACTGCACAACGTGAACACGTTAGGGCAGGCAAATTCGTGCGACAATTACATTTGCGAAAGTACTGTCGCGAAACGATTTTAAATTCGTCGTCGCTAAAGCAGTGTTGCCGTCGCGAAAGTACGAAAATACCACGGAAATAAGACGAAAGTACCATCGTGACGACGGTTTCGCGACGGTACTTTCGTAAATGTAATATCCGCTTTAATCTACTTTTCTACATAATTTCCGTGAATATTGAGGCACTTGTCATAACGTGGCACCAGTTTTTGAATACCCTC
>WYDE02174730.1:0-10910 GCA_009867175.2 Adela reaumurella | reverse complement strand
TACCAGTCTAAACGTAAGAAAATGAAATGAAAACTATGTATAAATTTACACAATAAATAATTTGGAATTTGGAATTTATATACTATTATAGTTGGTAAATGACTACCAAGTATTTCTCGGCTTCGAGGTCTACGACGTTTAGAACTGACGATTGCAGACCATTTTCAAGGTGAGTACCCAGAGATGTTGTAGACACGCGTCGTTTCAACCCCGTATTCAGCCGATTGCACGCGTGAAGAAGTCGTTGCTGCGCTGGGCTGGGCTGGCAGTCACCAGCGCAGCAAAGACTTGAGAATTGAGTGCACGAATCAATTCGTAACGTCGTCGGCCTTAAAGACCGCGTAATACTGTGCTTCAAGGTAGTGAGTGTGCTTGAAATCCTACCATCACGCTTCTTTCACTTGGGGCCAGGCAGAGAGAATTGAGGACCATAAAAAGCAGCTGGAATAAATCCTTAGCTCGATCCATCATCATAAAGTGGGTAGTGAAGTCGTCCTTACACCCATATTTCTCATGTTTCAGATGCTATCCCGGTCATTTCTGCTATGCCTAGTTCTTATCTCGTGTGGGCTTCTGGTCTGCTCGTTGGAGAATGGCCTCGCGAGAACTCCTCCTATGGGCTGGCTCAGCTGGGAGAGGTTCAGATGCATCACAGATTGTGAGAAGTTCCCTAAAGACTGCATTAGGTTGGTGTCTCTTTTGAGTTTTTCTTTTTTAAGCAAACTGACACGGAAGCCTACATCACCTTAATGCACCAGTTTTTGATACCAGTGATATCAGCCTAAACACCTTGGTGAATTAATTAGATGCCATGCCAGCGCTTCCTTCAATTACAGCCGGCTATACTGAACTGGACGGAAAACACTAACTATTTTTCATAGCCGCTTCGACCGACCTTCAGTCAGTTCGGCGCTACCAACCCGGGTGGTCTTAACCATATCACCATCTAAGGAGAGGGAAGGGACCTACAGGTTAACGTGGAATCCGAACCACGACCAACATCAACGGGCAAGCGGCTACCCATCTAATACCTAACCGCGCTCGGCAGTGCTTACCTTCGGTAATCGAATACTGAATATCGCAACCACTAAGCGACCGACGCTGATAGTATGGTCATTGAATGGAGAGATTTTCAAAATTTTCATCCATTATTTCAGGTCTATGAATATCGTCAAATTGACCAAAACCTATTATAAACAAACCTTTTAAATCATTTTCTCTTTCGTCATTTTAACTACCTACAAAATACTTTTGATCCTCCCAATTTTACTTATTCATCATTGTTCCTTTAATCTTATTTCTTAGTTAAATAATAACGAGGTAGAAGTGAATATTTTGAAGAATCACATTGATTTCAGCGAGGATCTGGTGAAACGAACAGTAGACGCCATGGTGCGCGACGGATACAGAGAGGCTGGCTACGAGTACGTCGGCATCGACGACTGCTGGCTGGAGAAGACCAGGGACGAGCAGGGCAGGATGATCCCGGACAGACAAAGATTCCCTAATGGCATGAAAGCTGTGGCTGATTACGTGAGTACACCATACAATATTCATTCGACACAGCTCCTTTCTCCGCGAAACAACGCTCATCGAATATCATATCAACTGTTTGGCGACTACCTCGTTGATGCTAGTTAAAGGCTTTCAGTCCTGGATACGCTACATGTCTCAGTGGACTTGACTTTTTCATATTCACGCAATCTTGAAATTTTGTAGACAATGAAGCGAGCAATCACTGAAAAAAATACTTAGTTAAATATAAACCTACCAAACAGCTTTGTCAACGTGACCAAGTGTATGGTTGTAATAACAAACGACTTGGTTGAGTCAACAGAAATGATTGATGAAAACAACCACACACGTGATTAATTTAACAAAGATGTTTGGTATAACCCGTTCAGATAAAGAAACGTTTTATACCGAAACTGAGTGTAGCATGACATCTCTCTCACACGTATTGTGGTGATGCTTTGTGTGAGAGAAATGTCATGCTACACTTAGTGTCGTTATAAAACGTTTCTTAATCTGAACGGGTTATAGGCTCATATTTAACCAACATCTTAGTAGTTTTAAAAAAGTATTTTTCTCGGTGATCCAGCAGACAATATGGCGAAACAACCCAAAAAAGCCCAGATTATGAACGCTCTTACCTTGGAGAATTTGAGTGACTGGACGATTTCTTAAAAAAAAATGGTTTTCTATAAAGAATGACTAATAGTAACATGAGCCATTTTCGCGATTAGAAGTGAGCACCTATTAATTTCCACCCCAAAGCCAGCCTGAAAAAATGTAATATATTTTTCTACATCATTCTCTCCTTCAAGATCCACAACAACGGTCTCAAATTCGCCATGTACCAAGACTACGGTAGCGAGACTTGTGCCGGGTATCCAGGTCTGCTTGGTCATGAAGAAATTGACGCTCAGACCTTCGCGGAGTGGGAGATTGACTACCTGAAGGTCGACGGCTGCAAGATCGATCCGAAGGTTATGGATCTGGGTAAGACTTCATTAATGTTTAATATCAATACCTGGATCAAGACTGAGACAAAGATCAAGAATAAGACACAGGATTTTTGTAAATTGCAGTAGAGGATGTGGGTTATATATAATTCCACCAGTGCATATTCAGACACGACTGAATGTTCTGCCATGCACTGTGTTCGGCAGCAAATATATAGAAATAAAATACACACACTTCACAAGAATAGAAATATTAATATTTTTTTTATATATAACATATGTACGCCATTTGCGAAATATAAAGTGATCATTTTTGTTAGAGTAAAGGCCCCCCCCCCCCTACCAGCTAAACTATTGATTTTGGATATCTGAAAAAAATCATGATAGTAGTATATACATATAACTTAGTTAAAAGGAAAACTATCACAGCAGGCTTTAGGCTAAGAACGCATATTGTGACGGACAACTACGGAACTACAGTGCGCGTGCCCGCCCGAAACACACGTGGAAGTTATTTAAACGTCCCGCCGCTATGAACGAGCATCTCTCATTGATGAGAAATATGTTTTACTAAAGGCCTACAATTAATTATATCAAATGCTCAGGCTACCCCGCTTTCGGCAGACTACTGAACGCGACTGGTCGCCCCATCGTGTATTCGTGCAGCTGGCCGTACTACCAGGAGAACATCAAGATGCTGGTAAGTATAACTTGTCTTCGAATTTTCCAACTCCCGTGAGGTAACGCATGAGGTAAGCGCGGTAAGCGGTCCTTCTGCGCAGAAGAAGCGCTGTGAGTAAAAGATATTCGGAGAATCCACCGAGAGGGTGTGGGCGGAGTAATGCACCCGAGTCAAACTTCGTCGTGGTCTTAGTTTCTTGTGTATGACGTAAGACGCTTTAAGCGTTCGGCGCCTGTTCAATGAGCCTAAGTTAAATAAAATTAATTTGTATACTGAAAACATCAAGCGTATTTTCTTGCCAGTTCTTCTAGGGATTTGAATTTTTTTTTGTTTTAAGCTATTTCACGTATCCTGGATGCATCATTTCAATTATTGTATGTATGAGCTGCATAGAATGAACCAACAAATTCGGCCGAAACGTTTATGAGGAGTTGTGCGGACAAACAGACAGACAGGCACCAAAAGTTGTTTGACCCTAATGGAGTACTAGGATTCGCTTGGCTCAGCCAATAAATGGATCAACTAGACATGCAACTTTTATATCACTCTGTTATGTCATCAGTTAGAGTAATTGCAAGAAATATTATTTGAATTTTACAGTCTTTCTCTTTCGGTCGATTCGGGTTGGGTTAGGTATAGGTTATATAATTAATTTAATTTCATAATTCCATATAAAAATACGTATACATATTTTAACTGTACATAGACGCATTGAACCACACACACTCGTTCGCGATCTGCGGAACTCGCCTGCATCTCTTTACTCCGCGCTTACCTCATGCCTTACCTCACAGGAGTCGTATATTACGAAGACAGGCTGTAATCACTTATATACCTTATCTACGCCCACTGGAGCCGAATACAACTTATTTCCCACTCCCCATCCAACTTTACCAATCAAACTTGCCGAACACATCATTTCTTGCGAGATAGTTGGGTGTTCAATTTGTCGGGGGACGTCTGTTCAAATATTGTGCTTTTTACAAATTTCGCATTACCCCTCAGTAAATTAGGTTGTATTCAGGGAACGCATTTTAGTTTTTATATCGATTATTATCCATCCACAGGCAATGCTTAGAAAAAATTACCAAATATAATTTCAATAGATATAATTTTCGTTTTAAGTTTTCACGTTTTAGCTTTAATTATGTTTGAATCCATACACAATTATAAAAAAATTATAAAAAAGGTACTCCATTTATAAAAAAGGTACAACAGGTAAGAATCATATACATACATACACATACACACCCTCACACACCCTCACACACACACACACACACCTCTGCCGCTTCTTGCACTCTCATAATATTCTTCATGCATGCAATATATAAAAAATCATTAAAATAGATAAAACACAACTCCCAATATATTTCCAGCAGTGTATTCTTCTAGAGATGCGTAGAAAGATACCTTTCATTACGGCAGTGTGTTCTTAGCCCCCGTACGAAATCGAATATTATTGGACGTTGTCGATCTGGGCCCGCGCCTGGCAGTAGCTACCTACAGCGCTACAGCCTACTCTGATTTACATAAAGTTCAAGAAACTCATTGAAATGTCTGTTAGCCCCGGTCACTTGATAACACGTTTGGCTGGTCGGTTAGTGGTTAGTGGGCACGGCTTTATCTAAACTACATAATACAATCAATTACTTATATAAACATTCCAAATATAGTATGTGACAAGCAAATTGAAGCTGGAATCTTATAACCCGTTCAGATAAAGAAACATTTTATAACGAAACTGAGTGTAGCATGACATCTCTCTCACACGTTTCTTTATCTGAACGGGTTATATGATGTCTTTTATAGGGAAAACAATGCCTTTAATTAACCTGTACATATAAGTACATATTGGACTAAAAAAACTTTAATCTACAAATATTTTTAAATTTTAAATAAAAAGAAAGTTATTTTTAATGTGGGTACCCTATTTAAAGTTCGTTTAATTTCCTCCTTTTATGACACGCGTGCAGTCAAAATGTTTCTTTCCTTCTTTTTTTATTTTGCAGCCATTTTATTCGCCCCACTGCTGAGTACAGGCCTCTCTTATTTACATGATATAAGAGGATTTTAGTCATACACTTCCACGGTGACCAACCGGCTTGGAAGTGAGTTTCCTCACGATGTTTTCCTTCACCGGATTGTCAGCAGGCATTTTAGCACAAATTCTTAAGGTATAAATATTGTGCTTCCAGTGGGTATAAGTGGGTATCGAACCCGCACCTCCCGTTTGAGAGGTGTGCTCTTGCCCGTTCGGCCAATCTGACACATATAATGTATGTATTAGGCAAAATTGTATACTTACATACATATATACGAGCTGTATATAAGACACAAAGATACATAAAATTCCCACAGTCACACTCGATAAAGCATTTGATTGAATGAATCGAGTCTTTTAAAAAACAAACGCTCTGGGGATAGAGATAGGGGATGAGAAAAAATAACAAAAAATAAAAAAAAAAACACTTTAATGGGACAAAAGGCAAATTGATAACGGTTCTTTTCAATACTGGCAAAAATTTTCACCGCATCAAATTCACACGCTTTCGTATCAAAATAATATGAACCACTTACTATAACGGTAAACGTAATATACTAGGTATGCCCGCGGCACCGCCCGAGTGATGTATTAAATATTTCATAGATATAATAATGTGACATAAGTATTAGAACATATGTGGTGTACCCACTGAATTGAGATTTCTTCCAAGGGTGTACCTATATGTTTATAGGTTTGGCTTTAAAAAACATTTGGCTATTTCATAATATTGCTATAATATAGCTATATTGTTTCATTCGAACTTCGTTCTGTGCGTCTACCGTCTTAATATCACACGAGTGAGTGAAGAGGTTTGAACCAATCATAGGCGTTAAAGCACTCGAAGCGGCCAGTCTGATTGGTTGAAATCGTGGCGTTGTCTTTTCACTCACTCATGTGATATTAATCCGGTAGACGCACTGTGAGTCTACCGGCTTAATATCACTCGAGTGAGTGAAGACGTTTCAACCAATCGCAAGCGTTAATGCACTCGACACAGCCAGTCTGATTGGTTGAAATAGTGGCGGTATCTCTTCACTCAGTCATGTGATGTTAGCCCGGTAGTAAGGCTGGCTCGCACACTTATGAACGGCAGTGAAGGGACATGAACGTAGAATAAATGCAGTTGAAACGCGGTCATTGAGAAAAATATGTGGTGTAGGTACATAAGAAGGAAGGACAATCACACTGAAGGATGAACAATAATAATTATGTAAGAGAAAACTGTGGATTGTAAGAAGACACAGCGACAATAGAGAAAGGTGTGCTTAGATGGTTTGAACACATGGAGAGAATGGATGGTTAGAGAATGACCAAACTAATATATGAAGCGAATGTGGAAGCAAAGATTCGAACGGGGCCGCCCTAAGAGAACATAAGTAATTTTGTACGGATAGGTCAATTTCGCAGCAGCCGTAATCGGCGTGCATGTATGAAGCAATGTATGACAGTGGATGAAGCAAAGGATTTACGGCAGGATTTTGCCAAAGGCGCTCAATGTTCTCTGCCTACCCCTCCGGGAAAGAGGCGTGATGGTATGTACGTACTGTCGAGATATGCGAGTGTCACGAAATACTAATATTATTGCAAATTTTAAAATCCTACGTCACGAATTTTTGAGAAAAACTACCACATCAAAAGGGTTTCGCTCTTTGGAGGTACGGAACGTTTAAGGTATGTCGATGTATGTAAGCTCCCTTAAGGGCCCGTAGGCACCTAGCCAACAAATGCCACCATTTCGCGCTCACTGACCAATAAAAACAAGGCTATCTTGCGCGGCGGTCGCGCGTTTTGTTACTTTTTTCCAGTTTTACATAAATTTCTCGAAAAGCAAATTCTCTACGGATAAAATACACGTTAAAGAATTTAGTACATTAAAATGACTGCAAAAAATAAGATAGTTGTCACTCAAAATTCTGAGATCTTGCGAATGAAAGATTTTTTTTCTAAAGCTATTTTTGCTATTTTTTTTTTATGTGTTTCTAGAAGACATTCAACAATTCTGCCCGATAAAGAGTTTATAATGGAACCTTCTCTATTCACTGTATTATTTTTATGCTTCACGTATTTCTGGGTACTTCTTATTGGTAATCTTATAATTGGGTAAAATTGGACGATTTTGAAAATATGACTGCCTACAGCGGCTTAAGAAAAAAATTTCTCATTTAGAATCACCAGTTGCCAGAATGCCAGTTAAAAAGGTCTTCTTAAAGAGACTCGTAGAAGATATTTTAAAGCTGGACTGCTATTTACTTTTAATCTAAGCTCCGCTCCGCGCTTGCTGAATTCAGCGCCGTCTCCGCCTCCGCCTTAGCTGTAATTCAGCGCAAAATGTCACAATTTCACGGTACATTTCCGTCTACCTAACGAGCACAATAAGGCACTAGCGACAATCGTGGTCACGTGTGTAGCCTGAGCCTCGATTACAGAGAGTTAACCGCTTGTCAGCTGCGGTAAAGGCGTAGACCGAACGACAAGCGTCACATCACAACCGCGCCGGCCGTTGACTGGGCCTAGGTTCTGAATATAAAGTCGGTCGCCAAGGCGATGAGCGGGACGTTTACATCATTTTTAATATTTTTTTATTATTTATTTAATATACAGTTTATACATCCATTTGTTTATTTATAATTAATCTAATATGTATACATTTATATTGTATTTATTTATACATTTATAAAAATAAACCACAAATTATCTATATATTTTCTTATGCAGAATAATTAACTAGTTAGGGATGCTTCGGTGGTCCGGTCATGTTGGAAGAATGGATGATAAAAGACTAACGAAAGAAATTTTTGGAGCGAATGTGAGTGGAAGAGTCGGGAAGGGTTGCCCTAGATGCACGTATCTAGAACAGATCGAGCAGTTTCTCAAAAAGAAACAAGTGCACAGTACCCGTAACCGACGACCATGTATGAAGAATTTTATGGGAGCGCAAGAAGCGGCATAGGTGTGTCGAGATCGTGGCACCTGGAGATCCGTTGTCTATGCTTTCCCCACTGGAAACAGGCGTGACGCTATGCATCTATGTATTAATAATTTGATAGAACGTATATAAACTCGAATCATGTATGATACAGGTGCAATGATGATGATGTCATTGGGTACTCAGATAATTTTAAGAAAGTATTTAGTTAATTTTACTTATTTTTCCAGCCTGATAATACGAACTCCAAATGATTATTTGTTCCGTACTAGTATGGGACGGGAACGTATGCGGACTCATAAGATAATTGTATTATAGACTAGCTGTGCCCGCGGCTCCGCCCGCGTTAAAGTCCGACCTATTACATATTTCAGCTCTTTGGTTGCCCCCTATACTAATTATCGTGATAATTAGTAGCCTATATGTGATGGGAAGAATTAAGCTTTACGTAGACATAAACCACATCAAAATCGGTTCAGGGATTCTCGAGTTATAAACGGACAGACAGACAGGACTGATTGACTACTGAGGACTCCAGACGTTGCATTTTATTATTATTAGTAGGGATACTTGTTGCATTTTATTATTATTAGTAGGGATATAGGATCATTGTGTCTGTTCTACCGCTTGTACCATGAAGAGTGCTAGAAGTACACTATTCAATTCCACCATTCCCGTTCTATCACCATTCTACGAGAAACAGGCATGAAATGCAAATGATGTCAAAATCAACGCGGACACACCGCTCCGGAAGAACCTTTGTAAAATTTTCTCTTGGAGGGTTCCCCTGAATTTTGAAGGGACATATTATGTACCTTCAAAATTCAGGGGGCTTTTCACTAAAAATAAAAAGCTGCCAAGTGCGTGTCGGGTCACGCTAATTGTAGGGTTCGGTGTTTTCTGTCACAATATGCGTACTTAGCCTAAAGTCTGCTTAGCTGTGATAGTTCTCCTTTTAACTATTTTATATATACTAATACATGAATTGTTAAACATATCCAAAATCAATAGTTTAGCTGGTAGAGGGGGAGATACTTGATTCAAACAAAAATGATCACTTTAAAGCTTAATATTTCGCAAACGGATCTGTTAATCGAAAATGTCCTTCCGTTACCGCAAATATTTTTTTTTAAAACTATCCAACGATACTTCACACGATATAATAAAAAATAAAACAAAAAATCATCGCCATTTACGTACACAGTATGGATGATACCCTACATTTTTTTTCTAAATTTTATTTCACAACTTTGTCAGCGTGATAAATATGTATAACTATGCCAAATTACAGCTTTTTAGTACAAAGGGTGTCTGAGCTAGACCGCGGACAAGCAAACGGACAGGCATACAGACAGACAGACAGACAGACGGACATGGCGAAACTATAAGGAGTCCTAGTTGTTGACTACGGAACCCTAAAAAAATTTGAGAGTACTTAGTGTTTAAAATATGTAAGGAGAAAAAAAATTGTTTTGCTCAGTTGCAAAAGTCGAAGAACAAATGTTGTTTAGTGTCAGGTACAGAGTAGTAGTGCCTTTTTTACTTAACACCTTGTAATTCCGTGTCTCTTTCGGCGTCCACCCCGCCTGAGGATAGGTCCGTCACAATGCCTACGTTGATTATAATCTTAAGGTGGGGTTAGACGGCGCGTGCTTCCGCGAGCCGGACGACGGACGGGTGTCCGTATAGGCTAGCTCCGCCTGTATACAAGTCGCGTTTTAGCACGAGTCGCGCCGATGTCCCCAAGCGCGTGCCTTAGATCCGTGTCGAAAAACCGACAAGCGATGGATCGCGTGGACGACGGATGCGAGACGCGCCTCGCCCCCGTGATACACGGCACGTGGCGCGTACGGCATTGCGGCTACCGTTTCGTCGTCAGGCTGACGCTAGCACGCGCCGTCTATCCCCAGCTTTACACGTGCAAGTTGTATGGATCTAATCGGTACAGTTGCCTCAAAACTTTAATGCCGCTCGGCTATCCCCACTCCGAATCGTTATAGCATTCACTCGTGGCGCGACGTAATGAGTGTGAGTGCGATAGCGATTATGAGTGGGGATAGCCCAGCGGCATTAAAGTTTTGATGCAGCTGTACGTGTCGTTTGGTGAATTAGTTTCATTTTTATCTATCTCTAATCTATTATCATTTTTATCTATCATCTAAATTACTTAATAAAAACCTTTCATTGAAATTTTTGATCTGGCTACTAAAACCGAAACACGAGGCTGTAAAAATAAAAAAAAATCCATAAAATGATTTCCAGTCTTCATCTCTACCTACCGTAGCGGCGCATTCTGAAAATCCGCGAAAGTGACTTCGTGATAAATGTGGCATAATTCTCACGTATGCTGTGGCTCCGCCCCCGCCGCCCCGCCACGCCGCCCCGTCTCCACGCCGCCGCCCCACAACCCCCACGCTGCCTCCACCCTATCGCCCCTACAACGGCCGCCGCCGCCGCGCCGCCATGTCACCGCCTGAGACGAGCCACATTCTATTTTCGATGTTCGTTAAAAATATAGAAACAAAAATGTGAGAAAAGAGAAAGATTAATATTTCAAACTAGATGGTTGCAAGTCGAATAATGAGCCCGGCTTCCTTCCCCTCGACCCCCGGCCCCGGCACCTGCTCACCGAGCACCGTTTTTCATCAGGTCGCTTCCTATATCAGCGTCGATGGCACAGTGTAGCGATATTCAGTATTCGATTACCGAAGTTATCCCTTCCCTCTCCTTACATGGTGGTAGGGTTAAACCCGCCCGGGTTGGTACCACCGCACTGAATGAAG
The DNA here is from genome assembly GCA_009867175.2 of Adela reaumurella. Taxonomy (NCBI): domain Eukaryota; kingdom Metazoa; phylum Arthropoda; class Insecta; order Lepidoptera; family Adelidae; genus Adela; species Adela reaumurella. The sequence continues at coordinate 7 of WYDE02174730.1, read as the reverse complement.
GTCGGTC
>WYDE02174620.1:0-10911 GCA_009867175.2 Adela reaumurella | reverse complement strand
TACCCCAAACCGTTTAGCCCAATCGCAGATGAACTGCAAATCTTTATTCAGTTGTGCAATCGCTGTATTTACCATATCTGATTTTACAGATATGTATATCTGCAGATCATCTGCATACATGTGGTATCTCGATCCAATTCCACTGGTTATGGTCCTTATAAATAATGCAAAAAGCATAGGGGATAAGACACCTCCCTGCGGTACACCTGAAACGATATCAACGCAGTCAGATGTCCTTCCATCTGGGCAATTAATAGATTGTTTACGACCGATGAGGTAAGTTTCGAACCAGGAAATGACAATTTCAAACATTTTTACCGAGCGCAGTCGAGCTAAAAGCAAAGTATAGTCAACGGAGTTAAAAGCGTTACTAAAATCTAAAAGTACTAGTACAGTCACCAATCTATCATTCATTGCACCCCGGACGTCCTCAGTAATTTTTAGTAATGCTGTATTCGTACTGTGTCCGGGACGAAATCCTGATTGAAATGGGTCAAGTAAATGATTGCTAGCTAAGTAATTGGAAATCTGCATGTGTACCAGCTTTTCTAATACTTTGGACAGCACTGTCATAATACCTAATACATATTATTAACTTAATTTTAAGCGTTTTCTGGGAACTAGAATAGTGGTAAGTGTTATTTTATTTCTGTACATATAATACATGCATGTATGCATGTACGTATATATGTATATATGAGTGTGCTCATATATGCACATGCACACAAATACTGGCACGTATGTATAGGCATATTTTTTAGGCTTAGGTTTTGTAGATAAATGTTTTTTTTATAATAATACCTAAATCATATACGGTTGAATGTGTAGTCTGCTAGGAGTTGTATTCGTCCAAGAGTGGAAGTAAGTGAAATTAGGAAATTATGAAAAAATTTATCCTAATCACAATCATACTTGCTAATGATTACCTAAATTCCACCAATATAACGCACTGAGGCAATGGGCATGTTAAGGCGGCGCGGCGGTGCAGTGATAGATCACGCCACGAGGCGAAGAAGCCTTTACTCAGCCACACACAGGCTTGCCTGCCACCCGTCCTTTTTTTGGAAGGACAGTCCTTATTTTAAGACATATGTCCTTCGTCCTTTCTTATACATGGAAAGGACGTAAGTTGTCCTTACTTTCGTCACCTTTCGTTAACACACGTACGCCATCCACAATACACCTTTCACCCTTCAATAGAAGCATACTTAAGGCGCGTAGGATACATTCTCAAAAATAGTTCATAAAAATTTGCAAGCTCTCTTCACTCGCCCAATGAAGTGATTACAATAGTTGATTTCCTTTCATAGACTATGCTCTGATGATTTTTGCATACTTCTCCTGGATATTTAATAAAAATATGCGGGATCACTTCGTTCGCCCAATGATGTGATTGCCTTACTTATTACAATGTTTACCTCCTTTCAAAGGTACGGACGGGCCTCCGCGCCGCCGCCGCTTCCGCCGCGTTGATTTTGGCTGACTTCTACTGAATATTTTGTAAAAAATGTTCTGTCTCGCTGTCTCAGGCCCTAATTTGAACAAATCATAGATTCGGTGCTGTTTTCTGTTAAAATCAACCAAATAAAATTTAAGTAATAAAAATTATTACAAATTATTTCGTTCTTGTAAGCATGCCTGTATGCATGAATCAAAGATTATTAATGAATGATGAACATAAAATAGCGCGACGAACAATGTTCTGCCGATCGCGATCTAATAAACAAATTTTCGTCCTTTCCTACTGCTTTCAAAAGGTGGCAAGACTGGCCACACATGACAGCCACCAACCAACCCTACCTATTTACATACATAGGTCTATACATTGCCTGCACTCTGCTGACTATGAAACTACGAGTACATACTCCTTCTAGCCATTCGCACCGTCTTCCTTCCTCATTCCGCCTTAAAATTAATTCTAAAATATAAACAAGACAAAAAAACGATTCCGGTTCTATGTCAGTAGCAAACGGCAAATTATTTAGCCGCGTGCGTTGGTACGTACGAGTATTACTCTTCCTACTAAGATAAACTTAATTGTGTAGCAAAGCAGCTCAGCTCAGCGCCAATAACGATAGGTACGGGTAATCGCTGTTGGATAAACCGCTCATCGAGGTCAGTTTTTAATCGCTTGGGATAGTGATTCAGCAAGATCCTCGCCGTGTGATGTCATGTCGGAGGTGTGTGTGCACTGTGCGTCTACCGTGTTAACATCACACGACTGAGTGAATAGACCCCGGAACGATTTCAAGCAATCAGACTGGCCGAGTCAGTCGAGTGCATTAACGCTATGGACTGGTAAACATCTTCACTCACTCGTGTCATATTAAGCCGGTAGACGCACTGTGACTGGCGTCCGCTCGCATTCACTACGTCGTGTGAGAGGTGCGAGCGGGAAGCACATTGACACATTGTCACTCATTTCTCACTCGCCTAGAAGACTTTCGTCAGGCCGGTAAACCAACTGAGGACCGGCTGCGCTGCGGGCGAGTAGATGAACAATATTTTCTGCTGCACGAATAGCACCGCTGGAACATGCGTTTAAATATGCAAATATGGGGTCCGAGGATCTTGTTTTTGCTTTAATAGTATCGCTTCAGACAACCCTGAACTCCTCGTCGCCGCCATAGTTGTCGGCGATAATTACAAGTTGCGGAGTAAACGCTGAAAAATTTCAAAGTTCTTCGTGCACCTTATTCTGATCTGATGTTTGCTGATCTTGTTTTCTATATTTTCATTAAAAGGCTGCGCCTGAGGCGCACACCTCGAGAACAGCCACAGAAAAAATAAATTCTTCATCATAATGAATTAAATCATACATGCACGCCGCCGCTTACGGGTGCTGAATACTTGTCCCTTTCCGTAATAGGCCATGCATGGTATATGTTAGGTAGGCCCCGTTGGACCCTTCCTTCTACATTAATTTGATATATTTGTTTGGTCATTTTCTCACCTTCCATTCTCTTCATGTGTCCAAACTATATAAGCATACATTTTTCCACTATATCGTCGTTGTGTCTCCTTTCAACCCACATTCTTCTTTTCAAACTTCATTCATTATAGACCTACTGTCCATGCTGTATGGCTCACAGTTCCAGCTAGAGCAGCTTTGCATTTCTTTCTAGTTCTTGGTTCGGTGTGGTGATCACTGCTGCGGACTCCGGTGGGTCGTCGCTGCACCTCCGGATGCAACCGACTACCGGTTTGCTGTTCCGCCCATGGAACTTTCATTTGCCGACATGTCCGTAGAAAGTTCCCACTAATTGCTCCACTGACTAATCCCGACATTACTAATACAACTCTCGTATCAACACACCTTGCACCGGTTTACAGATTGTGAACCCTATCTGCCAGATCATAATGAGAATTCGTGGATTTTCTCTCGTGGTACCTAGAGCTTCTACCTCAGCCATAACGAGGCGTGCGGTTGCTCGTGATAAGCTAGCTGGATTATGCTCAGGCCTTGCGTTCCTCCTAGCTAGAAGCAAGGAAGTCGGACAACTTGTTGGCTAGAAGCATGTTCACACGACAAGTGTCATTTTTGACATCCGAGGAAACGCGTTCCAAAACACACATTCTAAAGAATAATAAAATTTGACAAGGTTCCTCAGACGTCAGACATGTAACTTGCCAACCTTAGGTATAAAATATGTTCAATCTCCCCAAAAACACATGGAGATATAATCAAGCTCAAGGAAATCCATTAATTCAAATTCTATGAGACAATGTGATTTTCATTATTTTGTGTAATTATTATGTATGATGATACCAACTTTGCTAACGATTTAATAATTTTTTTTTATTTTCTTCATTTTCAATCGAATAGTACGAAAATGTGTAAGATTAGCCGAGCGGGCAAGAGCACGCCTCTCAAGCGGGGGGCGCAGGTTCGATACCCACTGGGAGCACAATATTTACTTTAGAATTTGTGCTAAATGGCAGCTGACACAGCGGTGAAGGAAAACATCGTGAGGAAACCCACTTCCAAGCCGGTTGGTCAACGTGGAGTGTATGACTAAATTCCTCTCATATCATGTAAATGAGAGAGGCCTGTACCCAGCAGTGGGGTGAATAAAATGGCTACAAAAGAACGAAAATATTGCACGGATTTAGTGTTCCACTGTAATGTTTCTTGAGAATAGTTCGGTGAGAGGATTTGCCGAGACAAAGGTTGAAAGATTTCAAACATTTGTCAAGTAATGTTCCGAATCGTTTAGTTTTGGCAGCGACTGACAGTAGCGCGTGTCTGACTGTAGTAGGTACAATAAGTATAGAGTTATTTTCACGAAGTTCGTTCGATTGTTCAGTCAGCTTAAAATAGAGAGAGGAGACACTACACTACACTGGATGCGGACTGCGGTAAGAGGGGGAGCAATTGTGCATTCAGTTTAGAGTTTAGACTTTAATCTCTTGCTTGAGAACATGAGTAGGTATACAGTATTATAGCATGAATGAAGTGTGTGTAGTAGGTTGGCGCGTAATTAGTTAGGGGCGCGTAAGTACATACTAACGCGTGCATATGATCTAGGAGGACGTGAAAAAAAACACGTGATCATGTAATGAAAATGATTGGGCTGATCGTGTTCCTTATTTATTCGGTATCAAGAAGAATACGTCTGTCTGGCAACTGGGAGGCGTTGCTTTCAGAAATGGCAACACTTTAATAAGTTTAAAAATTTCTATCCCAAAAAAAATTGGATTGGAAAAGTTTCAAAAATTAAAATAAATAACTTGATAAATAGATAATGCTAAAAACATTGAAAAATGTTTGAACTTCAACCTGCCAGACGACTTTGAAAAAAGGTGAAAAAATGTCGAAAAAGTGTCGCTTAAGTCCTTTTTAAACTTGAACAATCCATTTTTCCAAGTCGTTGCCAGGTTGAAGTTCAAACATTTCGATGTTTTAAATTTTTACCATTATATGTATCAACTCTTCGTTTTACTTTTTGAGACTTTTCGGATCTAAAAGTTGAAACAGACGTTGAAAAAAATTCCAGCAAGTTTTTTGCCAGTTCTCCTTTTCTGAGAGTTAAAATGTAATAATGACGAATCTGAGTGCAGACTAGTTATGTATTTATCCCACGTATGTATTTATTTATGCTGCAAAACCTAACATCAGAAGTGTGAACGGTCGGATGACGTCACAAATTTCAAAATCGGCGCGTTTTAGTGAGATGCATTTTTTCCTATACTTTAATGTTTGATAGACATACCTACCTCATTTTTTCATGCAGGTATTTCTCATTTTTTTAAGCTCGACATAATGGCACTTGCCGGACTAACCAGTGCGTCTACCGGCTTAATATTATACGAGTGAGTGAAGAGGTTTCAATCAATCGTAAATGTTAACGCATTCTACATGGCCAGTCTGATTGGTTGGGACCGTGGCGTAGTCGTCATAGTGATGCACTGAGGCACTGAGGCATACTTCGGCGCCCTCGGGATTTGAATACTTACTTACTGCTGAGAATACCATGTCGGCCAGATAGATGCAAATTTGCACTGCGTTTGAAGGACCCCAGATGAGAGAATGCTGCCGGGAGCGCATTAAAAATTATCCCTCCCAAAATACACTCAACAAACTCCTTAAGTTAAACTGAGGGTTAAACGTCCATTCGATTGTATCAGTATCAAGGACCTCAGCATATCTTAGGAATGACTCACCGAATTCTGCAACAATGCTTGGTCAAAAGTTATGTGATTCTATACTAAGCGGATATTATAATAAACAGTCTTATCTGCAGGCAGTGTTTAGAAGATACTAAACCCGTCTCCGCACAATGCGGCCATAAATCTTTATTGGTGTCTTTGTTTGAAACGAAAATCTTTTCTCAGAGTCCGTTGGTCTCGTGTCGTCGAGCAGATGTGGTCATCCCTGTCCCCGACCCGACCCCGCGACTATCTACCTGACTTTTTCGGCGTTTTATGTAGGATTCGTGTGTTTTAGCGAACTTCTTTATACCAGCATAGCCAAGTTACTTAGTTATCCTATGCTCAACTTAACTCGTCAAACGGCTCTATTAAAATGCTATTAACACACTTCATTATTATTCTCATCCACTCCTCGATCCACGCACCATCTAAGTATTGCGCTCTCAAACTCAACCGTCGACGTGAAATCACCATCTCGCGAAACTCAACGATTTCTAAAGACATATTTATTTACCATGGGCAGGTTGCTTCGCGTCCGCGTTGTCGTCGCCTGATAATGTGGCTCATCAAGCGAGGGCCACTTTCCATGTAGGCAGCGCGACGAGAGCGGACGAACGGTCAATCGCACGAGTCCTCAGCTCACCGGCGACGATCCACTCCTCGACTCTTCGCACCTCCTTGTTCATCACACGGTCACCCTTCGCACTGACAGTCACACCCTCACAGAATAAACTAATTCAGCAGATTCGACACGATCTCGATCGTCTGACAGATGCGGCACACCGCGGCGCACGTTCACTCCGCGCGCGCGCATTCACCGATGTGAAGTTGTCCGCTATTGGGCTGGCTCGCAATGTGCGGGCGCGCGCGGGACGCGGCGCGGATCGCGCGCGGCCGCGCGAGAGACACGGCACGGTGATCGGAATGCACGGTGCGGCACGCAGGCGACGACGACGCGACGCCGCCGCGCGGCAGCCTCCGCGGGCCCAGAGGCTGCGCCGGACCAGTCTACGCAACGCTGGATAATTACTGCACGCTACAGTTATATATACTGCACATTTGCCTACGATCAGGTTTTACTCAAAACTTGTAATGGACCGCGAGGAGTACAGTTACCTTCGCATACCGCAGCAAGAGCGGGCCACGGCGGCAGCTCCAAGCAACACAAATGAACAGAAATGAACTGAAGAAGGAAGATCAGACGAGTAGTTTGGGATCTGCGTGATAGTGATGGATAATGATCATTCGCTAAAAAATCATAGGCAAGCGTGCAACACGCCCCGTGGGGTTTCCTTCCGTGCGCGCGTTGAAATCTTTTACTTGGAATTTTGATACGCCGGCGCGCGCGGCATCTACGCAACACGAAAGGATAATTTTACAAAATGTATACCTGCTTATGCACTACCGCCGATTTATCGAAGGTATAATTTCCAATGGTTTAAATTTTCGTTTTTACCTGTGAAACGTTTATACCTACCTATATAGAGGTTTGTGGATAGACGAAACAAAAGGAATTAACCGAAATGGATGCGTTTTTTGTCCAGACCCCAATTATCACAGGTACACGTCACGAATACGATAGCTGCCCGCTCGCTCGATTCTTCTAAAATTCTAAACAGTAGCTTTATTTATAGGACCTATAGATATAAAACCTTTCGTTTTGAGATTTAACATTATTAGTAGGCACATAATACGTTGAGGTAGACCTCTACCTAGGTAGGTAATTACTTACTGTACTTCCATATTATCAAGCAGGTACATGTATCACACGGAATACTGTGGATATACCTACTCGTGTGTATCCATGCTAATCAAACGTTTTACTACTTTAATATTATACTGGCTTTATATCGCTTGGTTGGATTATATATATTTCCATATGTTAATTAAATATCTCCACTGTAAGTATACATGTACTACTTACGGTATGCACAAGTGATAGAGGGCTGGTCGCTTTGCTACAAGGAAAATTATAAAGGCTTCTGCATAACAGGTTTGCGCGCATCCAAGTCCTTGGATGTCAGGATATTAAAGCGACTTCATAAATAAATTGTGCCTAGGTGGTAATATATGTTTGAATTTGCAATAAGAAATGTTTATTTTTAGCTATAAATTTGTATAAATAATAAGTATAGTTAGTTTTACATATACACACTCTGCTGTGGGAATTTATTGATACAACAAAATTCCTAACGGTAACCGTTCTACCGTCTTAGTTATATTTTCTTCATATGTGTAATACTTTGTGAAGAGCGCGCGAATTTATATGAGTATTTTTACTACTTAAAAAAAATACCCTACCAAATTCCCTCTTATCACAAAAAAACTGGAATAATATCTACGAGTACATAGTTCATTGGATTTTTTCAGGAAACAGTAATAGGGAGTACAGTTAAACGCGCCAGTAGAGGTAGGGTAGGGGCAACGAGCATGTAGGGGTAGGGTAGGTTAGGCAGGGCCGTATTAAGCCATGCAGAGGCCCTTGGGCACAAAACAATTTGGGGCCCTCTTTAGACAGGAAAAAAGTGAATAAAAAAAGAATAACACAAAAGTATAACTTTTATTTAGTAAATTGTAATACAAATATTATGAACCACAATAATTATACACTTTTAAGAAATGAAACTTAACTACGATTTAACTTTATTATTGCTTTGGCTTGGTTACAATACAAAAAAGGGTCTTCCGGGATTTCTGTTCTGCAAAATTGTCTATTATATCCTCAAAGTCTATTTCTTGAAGGATATCACTTTTTATACAAATAACTGACAAATTAGCAAGTCGATGTTGTGACATAGTCGTCCGTAATTCGTTTTATATTCTTTTTAGGCGTGAAAATGAGCGCTATCCGCTACAATTGGTGACCATTAAGGAATATCCTTGTACCAATTTCCATATTCGCGAAAGTTTCCCCGAATTTTTCGTTTTGTAGTTTACAAAACGAAAAATTCGGGGAACTTTATTAGGTTATGTAAGGCTATGATACTTTTTTATGATAATTATTTGGACGGTTTTGCAAGTAATGTCCCAAATGAAAATTCTGATTTCAGCTCACTAGCGTAAAACTCTTCGTAATAGGATTCTGCAAATTATGTAAATTTATTTGTCAACTGGTTAGAATATATGGTTTTTAACTGAGAAAAAATAATAAAACGTTTGTTAACTTCCTTGGATGATTCCAAACGACACGCCGACAACGCGCCGCGTTGGTGCTGCACTCGCTGCACGCGCCCAGAACCCCCGACATCACGGGGGCCTCGGGGGCCCCCTTGATGTCGGGGCCCTGGGCCCGTGCCCCGTGTGTCCTTATGGTAAATACGCTACTGAGGGTAGGGGTAGGGTAGGGTAGGCGTAGGGTAGGGGACAGGTAGGGGGCGTGTGGTGACTGGGAAAAATATACTGCGGGCGGAGGCACGGGATAAAGCTAGTTTTAAATAGATCTAAATCGTATCAGTTCACGCGCGAGTTTGCGTGTCTGTTTTGAGCGTGGACAAAAAGCCGGAAGCACGGTGAACCGACGATACACAGTTATCTATAGTTTTGTGCAGTGAACAGCACCGGATATATGCTATATTTAGGTAGGAGGAGGCGAGGTAAACCTTTTCGGTGCTCACATTTCTTAGAAATCATGTCACTTTGCAAATCAGGTCAGTGTGGAGCATCCATAAAATAATCCTGACGTTGGGATTACTGTAGTAAGCAATCTCGCCAGGTTAAGTGCGGGTGGGTATAACTACCGACCTAAAAGCAAGGGACGATCCATTCAGAGGATTTTATACAAGAACGATTAGCAGCCAAGTGAGAATTTCTACTATGATTTTCACTTATCGCCGTATGGCGCCTGCAAGGTATTTGTATGAAGAAATCGGCTAAGGGCTGTAAGTAGTATAAATAAATACGCTTGGATGGCTTGTCTCTTGGGTTTATACCGGTGAGTAACCAACTAGAACACAGCCGGTTTATATTACTACTGTAAATTTTTATATAAAAATATAAAATCGGTTTAAGGATTTTTTTATGTTCCTCCACCTGCATATAAGCTATTTTAATATTAGTCCAGGATACCGTGAAAAAAACACGTGTTTTGTTATGAAAATTATTACGCTGGTCGTGTTCCTTATTTTTTCGGCATCCAGAACATGTCGGTCTGGCAACTGGGAGCCGTAACTTTCTGAAATAGTATCACTTTAAAAAGTTTAAAAATTCCTATCTCGCAATCTGTTAGTTGAATCCGAAAAGTGTCCAGAAGTAAAATGTAGACCTTGCTACATAAATAATAATTTGAGATAGAAATATTTTAAACTTTTGAAAGGATTTCCATTTCTGAACGCAACAGCTCCCAGTTACCAGACCGACCAATCTTAATAACGAAAAAATATAAGGAACACGACCAGCGTAATCATTTTCATAACAAGATCATGTGTTTTTCGTTTACTTCCTCCCAGTCTATATATAGGAGTTTATGCATTCCTTCAACTGTAGATATATAAGAGATTACAATATATATTAAGAGTAAGGTGCTATAGTAGCCGTTTAGTTGCAACTTTAATGGTTTAAGGTGTATAATAGAGTCTTTGTACGGTCTATGAATACATAGCAGAGTATGAATACTTTATAACACCATGAGATCTAAAAGAGGAAATGCGAAGGTAAAAAGGCTTCATTCAATAGGGTTACAAATATTGGCTATATAACTCAAAAACTTACTAGGGGTAGTATTTAGTAGTCTTCAGCTTTACCATAGATCTATGAAGAACTTTTATACTAACTTTACCGTATTGGAGCATTATAGCTCGACTTAAGCACTTGAAACGGTATAACTATTTGTAAAATAAAATTCAAATATATTACTAACGCTCGGATTAGTCGAACTAAAGTTATCTAATACGGCTTAAAGACTTTTTAGTTTCTTCTATATGACTTCTAATAAAGTAAAGAATGCACAAGAGGTTTAAAAATCCGTTAAGCTTAGCATAATCAGCCATTTTGTGAACGGGAAGTTTGTTTCAACAATCACGCATAGAAAGAAAACGCGGAAATCATCTGATTTGACTCCTGTACTTTGATATGTTAATATATATAATTCTAGGTGGGAGGACTGATGGATACAGCCCGGTGATCAGGTCCTCATTGGGACCTATATCACCTATCCCGGGGAAAAGCTAAAATTACCCGTGTACTTCCTGTTTGTGGTTGTCTTCGGGTTCGATCTTCTTAACGAACTTGAGGATGTTCTTCCATTCCAGATGTTTTAGGTCC
>WYDE02174509.1:0-10912 GCA_009867175.2 Adela reaumurella | reverse complement strand
TCCCACCCCTAAATCATACACGTGGTATGAGGAAGTTCCTTAAGGGAAATAGGAGACACGCAAAACCAAGTTACTGTCCCGGCTACAAAAACTAGATTCGCACAGTGCTTTGCATGGTATCTAGGTCCATATATTTATAACAGAGCTGATAACAAATTCGGCATAAGAAAAATTACGCGTTATAAATGTAAAATACAGGTGCATATTTGGCTTTTTGGATCGGATTATGAAGGTACTGAATTACAACTTTTGGTGATAGGTTAACTGACACATCACACAATGCATGTAACCACATAAATGTAAGCATGAATTTATAAACCAGCACACTAAACTATAGGATATAAACCACGCCACATGACATTACACACAACACACCACACTACACAACATACCACACCATTACACAACATACCACCTTATAACACACCACACTCAAATCACAATCACGTTTATATGCTCTTATTTATGTTAAATATAAATACAAATGTACCCACTGTATTACCTGCAGCTCCGCCCGCAGTATATCACCCTTCGCAGCCACCCACCGTTGAACAGCTATTTTTCTATGTATTTTTTTAAGTTAATTTATCTGGTGTATGGACTGCAGCGTTGCTTCACTATATAAAAATTGTAAGTAAATCGCCAATGACTGAATCGTAAAAAAAATGTAACACTACATAAATTTATGGATCTATATCTGAAATAAAACAATAATATTATTATTATATTGAATTGCTGACGCACTTGGTCTCAACAATTATTGCTTAACATCTTAATAATGTTAGAACAAACGTTTTCTTTACTGCGCGATAATTAATGCTCTATATATACGTGGGAAAGTAGGTACTTCAATATGCTCGCTCTGGGTTAAACTACCTTCGTGCGAAGTATTCGCTTTGGCAGGTAGGTATGCCGGATACTTACGGTTATGATACTCATATAAGTATTTGAAAACAGAAAAAGGTTATTGTGTTTATACCCTTTCCTATCTTACGGTACTTTAATGGAACGACTCACATTTCGTTGAATACATTGGAAACGCAAGCACTTAGCGCTTTGAAAATACTCCTTCTAGGATCACTACCTCAGCCAATCGGAGCGCCTCATTCGTTTCCCGCCGACAACAGCCAATCAATTTGATTTGCAAGTTACAACCTTTCGGGCAATTGGAGTAATTGACGGAGGCTCCCTAGAAAATTGTTTTAAAAATAGTTCATCGTAGGTAAGTGGCCTTTTGTGTCATTATTCACTTAGATTATGTAATAAACTTTATGTAAAGATAATTGTATGGTATAACTTTGCACTATTTCATGTCTAAATGTTTGCAAGACTGTCACGTACTAAAAAGTACCGTCAGTTACTTTGGGGCTTGTTTTGTATGGTACATCCATACAAAACACACCCCAACTTATAGGGCGGTAAATAAATTATGATAGATTTGTTACTTCTTGTTACGTCTACTTACTTCTTGTTGTTGCATATAATATTATTTGTTGACATAATTACTTAAGAAATCTCTTATAATTTTGATGAGGTTCCTAATGAATGTGATACATAAGTTAGCTGACGGTACAGATTTCTCCAGGTACTGAAAAACATAGTTTCAGGTACAATAAAAATCTGAAAAAAAACATATTTTCTTCATTTGTTTAAAATAACTCCCCTTAGTAACCAAATAAATATAGTAAATAAGTGTGCATTAAATGAAAGAAGTAATTGGTTTGAACTATTTTATTGCCATTAACATTTTGAAAATAACTCTTCATATCACACAGACACAAAGAAGTTTTGTATATCTGTACACACATTTAACATGTAATAATAACATTTACTCAAAATAGACTGTGTCGGTACATATTTGTAAGTAGTTCTCAAAATTATACGCACATCAAAACATTTACAATACATCCTCGGAAGTGGATAGGTCAGGTCGGGTTGTAGGCAGGTCATCTTATATTTGGCAATAAAATATTCCTACGAGACATTTTACATTTACGTTAATCATATTCCATGAAGTCAGAATCACATAACGGTTACGTGGACATTCGTAAGTAAATACACATACAATAAATAAATTCTCAATGTAAGAAAAACATAAATATTCATACTTTAGTTTACAGAAACTGCTTCAGGAAAGAGCTTACTTCGTATCTTAACAAATTTGAACTTTCACCATATTATAATTGAAATAGCTTAAAGACATAATGAAACTGACAGAAGAGTTGCGATGAGCGGCGGCGGAAAGGGTGCCGCAGCCAATGGCAGTTACAGGCGAGCGCCGGCCGACGGCAACGCGAGCGGCACCCTCTCCGGCGTCCTCCAAAGGAATGTTTCAATCGTTAAGTAATATGCCTACGACAATTACGTGCGCAAAGTTATTAACAGCTAACTTAAATTTAAAACTGAATTACCTACAATGTAACTTAAATTAATATACAATCATCCTAGGTGTTTCTCGGGAGAGATATCTGACTACGGAAAACTTGGCACCGTTCGTGCGACGCGCGGTTCCGGCTTCGGTATACTCAGACAGTATCGAGGGACGGGCCCCCGGCGTGCGGTGGTTTCTGCGAGGGTTTCCGATCTTTGGCGCCGGTGCACCGGATACTTAATAATAAAAACTTTTTTATAAATCCGATACTTGCGAGAATACTTTAAATTGCGACACCTAGTATGGAAGTAGACACGGCCACGGCGAACTCCGTGCGGCGCACCTCGTCCTCACAATAGGCAGGTACACGTTACCACATTCGAGAATAGAGATTATGTGTTGAGAGGTGCGGGAGGTGCGCGGCGCGGGGCGGAGCGCGGGACTAGAGCGGCGCACATTAGGCGGCGGCCTCCTCCGCCGCTTCCTCCGTCGCCGGCGCCTCCTCCGTCACCTTCGACTTCTTCTCGGGCGCGTCCTCCTCCTCTGCCGTTGTAGATTTCCGCTTCACGCTCGTTTTCTCTGCAATAACAAGGCATTTTATTTATTAGTACATTCTGTTATCTTAGATGGCAACTGATTGCAGTTGCTATCAGGTTTTTTCACGTGACATAATATGCAATTTTAACTGAACACGCATTAGAGAGTCTGCAATATAACATGGAGTGAATTGGTACTACCTCCTTATACATACATCATACATGTACAGGTTACACCATCAGCATTTATGAGCAGTATTCATTTACAGCACTATTTCAATGAAACATTTTTTCAAGTAAATAAGTATAATAACTTAATGTATACTAAATTATTACATGTTAGTATTTAATTTAATAATTTGTTATGATAGGTAAACATTTTAGGAGCAGATAGAGATTGTTTAGAACTTTTAGCCCAACTTATCTCAGTGCAATGTGACGTTTTTGGAGATATATTTGAAAAAAAATATTTTACTCCAAAAACTTGTAGTTTTACATTAATTACGCAATTCTTAAAAATAACTTTTCATAGTAATTTTTTTTCCTGTTTTTCATTTGTATTTAATATGAAAAATTAATTTTTGGTTAGCTAAAGTTACAAAAATAATAGTTACCTCATTTTACTTTTAATTGTAATAGCCAAGGTAAAAAGGTGAACCACATGGGATAATAAATTGGTTTTAAATTATGTCCTTTATCCACTTCTAACAGATGATATCTCTTATTCAATATAATTAAACTTTCTTTATTATTATTATAATAATGCAATGTTGTTATTGCATTAATTTTCTACATACTCTATTTATTCAATTGTATGCCCACTCATTACAATTGTATGCCTACATGGGTTTTATACTCGCCCTTTGTATATACTCGCATCACGCTTTGTTATTAAGGTTATTTATTGGCTGAGCGAAGCGAAGCCTAGTACTCGACTAGGGTAAAAAAAACTTTTCGTGTCTATTTGTCTTTCTGTTTGTTTGTCTGCACAACTCCTCCTAAACGGTTTGAACGATTTGGCTGAAATTTTATAGGTTCATTCTACACGTCATTGTCAACTCCTCCTAAACCGTTTGGCCGATCGGAATTAAATTTTGTAGGCTCATTCTATGTGTAAATAGCTTGCCACACAGCAACTTTAAACTTCCTAGAAGAACTGGTAAAAAAACTTTGCTGAAATGTTTTCAACGTCCATCCTGAGATTAGCGAAGCCTATTATGACAAGAGTGGCGTACTTATACCATGTACAATAAAGAATAACTCAACTTAAAGTGATGTGGATAAAGGGAATGGATCAGTGTTTATGTACCTGTGGATCCATTGGTGGGCGCGTCACCGTTGGTCTCCTCCGCCTCTCCGTTCTCTTGTGCGTCACCGTTTTCAGGAACGTCCTCGCTGTCGCCGTTGTCGAGCTCGGGGGTGCCGTTGCTCTCGGTGACTGCGGGCGCCTCGGCCGCCGCCTTCTTCACTGGGGACTCCTTCACCGCCTCCGTGGAGCTCACCTCTTCCGCTGCCACCGCCTCCCTGCAAAGCATTAATACACTTTACATTTTACATATTCATATGCATTTCTCTGTGTTAATCTACAGACAGGTCAGACGTTGCATAATTGTTATAATAAGGTTGCTGGGTAGCCTGATTGGTGAGCGCATGCCAAGTACTCGAGAGGTTGGGAGTTCACAACCTGATGCACAGATTTCCACTGTGAGGAAACCTATACACTAACAATACGATATAAAACTTCACAAATCAAGTTCAAGCACCAAAAAGTTGTAGCGTATTAAGGTTGACTGGATGGATTGCCTCCTGAAATAAGTCCACCGTCTGTTAAGCAGAAATAGGAGACCGGAACTATTGAGTTGACTAGGATTGGGAGTTTCCAGGAAGAAAGATGAAACAGTAGCCTTCCAGTTACACTGGTACACATATCACATGTGCATTTTGCCACTTCACTGTTTCAATCAGGCAGCGAAAATACGTATAAAGCCCAACGTATGTTAGTAGGTAGGTACAGTAAGTGCTCAGTAATCCGGCGCTCGTCAATCCGGCACGTCCAGTAGTCCGACATTTGGTGACTCAGCTGACGCACTCTATAATCCGGCACGATTGCCGAATTATAGAGCGGGTGGCGGGTGAAGTAGTCAATTTCACATACAAATCCGGCTGTTCCAGCAATCTGACATTGGCAAAAAATTGGGCTGCCGGATTACAGAGTGCCTACTGTACATATATAGTTCAATAGTTTACTTTATGGAATAAATATTTCACTCGGTATTTATTCAAGCAAACTCAAGTAAATTGGCACAAACACACACTTGAAACTTGATTTGGCTGTACTGGTTTATCATTTTCCTCAATGTGTTTGAACAATATTGTGTCAGTGTCATTCATAATTATAGAATACATACAAATTTATATTACGTTATTTTAATACAAACTTGTACATTTTTACGGCAGCCTTGAATTCGCAACGGTGATAAAGAAAATGTACCTATACCTATTCCAAATTGAATATAAATGTTATTCAGTCATCAATTCCGAATTTTCTGAATCATGTGTCAGAAGGGAAGCTTCTACCTACATAAAAACAAAACTGAAAAGAGTAGACCAATAATGCCACTGCTAGGCATAGGTACATATGACCCGGGAAAAACAAAGTAGGGCACAATAAAGTACACAGAGGTAAGCGAGTACTATTGCGGCATAATTTATTAGCACGAGGATGTGTCGAGGCGGAGTGGTGGGAAAGTGACGCTCGCGGAATTCTCCACGCCGTCAAGTCGACGCGGTGAATCGATAATGTTCCACGGCGGGTTGAGTAGAGCGCGGTAAAAATAACTCAATGACAACATCAACTCGCTGCGCCGCGTGTTTCGTTGCGACATACGCGCCGCTCCATCCGTTCGAAACCTCGCGCGCGCGGGGCCACGAGAAGTAAATCGCTGTTGCCATACCCAAAAACTAAAATAAAAGGTAGGTACCTACTATGTCGTCTAAATAAGTGTTCCATGCATGGATGACACAAGCGGCCGGATTCACAAAAGGATGTAAATAGGTACATAATTATTACAACCATATAAAAATAACATGAATCACACACAAACTAGCAGAGGCGAGTTGCCGGCCGTGTCGAAATTTCCAGAAATACGGAAAACAAGGTCAAGTGGCAACACCAAAGACGCCGCACCGGTGAGCCGCCATGATGGCGCGCAAAACGGCGGCGAAGGATTTTGCCGGCACATTCAGAAATTGCACTTTCTATTATAATAATATGCGCATGGGACAGTTTTTTCGTTATAGTTAGCACCCAAATTAATTTGTACATAAATTTTGAATGCGTCACCTTGTATGATATGATTTACAGAAATGACGCTTTCCCGCGTCCGCGTGCACACATCAGGCACTTTATAAATGCATATGAATTTAACTTTTTAGATGTTATGAGTAACAAAACTTACTTATTTTCGACGTCTGCCATTGTAAACTGTTTAAACTTGGTTCTTCGGAAAGTAGAACGGCACGCGGGCACACGTTGCACAACACAGACAAAACCGACCAGTCACCACGATCAACGCGAACGAAATGAAACGAATATTTACGAAGAACGTCGAAGCGAAGCGACTTTTCGGAGCGGCGGACGGAGGTGGGCGGGAGGCAGGGAGCACTGGTGTGTTGCTAGTAGAATGAATAATGGACATAAAGTATGTAATTGAACATGAAAATAAAGAGCATAATAAAAGTTTGTAAAACCTTATTTCTTATTCTTATGGTATATATGTGTTTAACTACTTTAATTAATTAATAATGTTGCATTTCGTAAGTCAGATAATAGTTTTTCCAAAAAATAATGTTTAAATTTACATTTTAGTATTAATGATGATGTTTTCCTCTCACTCATACACCATGGAAGAACGTTGGTAGTTACATGTAGTAGGTAAGTCATACATGGGGGTATATATACAGCGGGAATCCGATTTCAACTACATTTTCACAAAGCTCCTCCTAGGGACCGCAAATCACGTAAATTGTTGTTTATATATATATATATATTTTTTTTTTTTTAGTTTCCCGTGGAGATAAAATTCTCGATGTGCTCTTAGGAGCCAGTGCCAAACTTTTATAGCCTGTGATAAGTATCTTGTGTACTATAACACGAATACAAAAGTAGGCATTCCAAGCCGCAAAGTAAATCGCACCACACACACGTGTATTTCCAAAACGTTACATTTGAAAAAGAAAAATTCCGAAGTCACTCTTACTCTATCAAGAGATCTCGAATTTGTCTCTATTTCCGGTATAACGCTTTCAGACGATAGGACTGTACACGATAGGACGTGTATTTTCAAACCTTTAAAGTTGAAAGAGACAGAATTCCTAAGTCTATTTTACTCTATAGTCGGCGTCAATACGACAGAAAGAGATCTCGAATTTGTCACTATTTCCGGTGTATATAAAGCTTTCAGACGATAGGACTGTACCTGCCTATGACATTTGTACCTAAAGGCTCTTTCAAACGTGTTTAGTAGGACTGGTAGGTAGAACGTATTTAGTGAAGTAGTAAGTACAAGTACAGTTGTACTCCAAATCGTTCAGGCACAAATTCGCGCTTTTCAGTTACATAAGTATTAAGTTCGTTATATAACGCACTTACCCACTTGACTAAACGAAATGAGTTCAGACAGATGCATTTAGTTGACAATTATTAAGTGGTAAGAAGGCATGGTGGGGGAAGCTAAATCGTCTAAATAGTGGTCTGATAATTGATTTAGTTAGTAATTATATTAAATTACCCTGTTAACACGCAAGTAGCGTGTGAACACTACACCACCAACACTAACACCACTAACTACTTCACTAAATACGTACTACTTACCGGTTTTACTAATCACGTCTGAACGGGCCTTGTGTGTGACTGTAATAATATGAAATGAAAGAAACATTGCGTGAATGATTGTATCGTTTCTAGGGAAATCATCGGTTCTAATGTTGCAATATCGTACGTACCCCATACCCACTGAAATCAACGTGGAAAACGCAATTATTTCGTCATTTCTTAACTTGGTGTTCTATAGACACAATTTGCGACATCTCACAGTACATAGTTAGCAGGGATCGGAATAGATAGCGTTTTCAAGTATATATCTAAAGTAGGTAAAGTTGGCAAGATAATTAATATGGAGTTGTAAAACCACCACCACTTGCGGGATTTCCAGGACTGATTTTTTCTCTTGATCGTATTTATAGACTAAATAAAAGCATTTTTATTCTTTGGTAATTTCTCTCTCTTCTCTAAAGTGGCCAGTTATGGAAAACAATATCGGAATAATTTGTAAGGAAACAGACAATTTTTACTTGTTTTATTTATGAAGTGTAGTTGATCTTTAATAATTAACCACAAACTGGTATGAATGGATAATTCAGTTGGTAAAAATATGCATTAGGAAATTTAACTTTTTTTCCATAATTAGGAAAAAAATAGATTTAAAAATGTCAATAAAACGAAAACCAGGACGTAGCGAGAAGAGGTTTTTTTCACTGCCATATTAAGGCTTATGTATATTATACGAGTATATATGATGATAAAGACCACAATAAAAGTTTGTAAAACCTTATTTCTTATTCTTATGGTCAGAAATTTTAACATTTTAATGTAGTGTCTATTATTTAAAAAGTATAAAGAATTCTTTGCTTACTGGCCACTTTAAAGAAAATACCTAATGTAAGAGTGAAAAGATATTTTATTTAATGGAATTTTTTGTTGGTCTTTTTCTTGCTAAGCATGCAAGCTTCATGCAAGACGTGTTTTTTTAATTTGTTGTACAATCCTCTAATTATTTTGTTTTATTAAAAGCGCGACATATGGGGCCGAGCCACCCAGAAGGTGACAAACGACGCCCATGGACATTCGGTAGTATGCGGGGGTTGCGAATTCCATGCTGGCCTGACAGGATAGAAGCGTTTCATTAGTAGATAAATACGATACCTATAAAAAACATTCTATAAAGTTGTCGATGTGCTCTATACCAGGATCGTAATATATTGATGAGCTGGAACTGAAACCACTTTTCTACTAAATAAGATAATGTTATAAGATAATTAAATTTGAAACAATCACAAATATTCAATTAAAACAATGAATATTTTTATTTGCATTCAACTAATCTGAATCACTTTCTATTACATTATAAGAACTAGACCGTCGATAAGGTCTTTTATTGTAGAATTAAAATACATTGTCATAATTGTCTATATGTTGTGTAATAGAATAGTTCTAAGTTGTCTAAGAAGGCTAATAATTGGTTTTCGATACAAATTCAAAATCCACTTACATGTCGAGAATGACCTTTCGACATTAACCAATGTGAGCCGTGCGAATCTTGAAAATGTTTCTTCTTTGGCATCACTATTAATCCTTACAACGTCCAGGTCTGTTTTTTTTTTAATTTGCGGCATTTTCGTGTTAAAACTGTTATTTCCTGTCCATTCATATTACCATTCTCACTGTATCAAAAACTTTGAAAACCTCCGTAATAGAAATATTTTTCTTTTGTAAATGTGTAAGGGTTACTGAAATTATTTTAAAGTTTTCATCTATGTACATAATTTGTATCTTTTACGTTTTAATTACCTATTGCATCTTTTGATTTTCTATTAGAAAGTGAATTCCTGCTATTCAAGATTGACAATACTTCTTTTATTTCGTCGAAGTGTTGAGCATAATAAAACGATGGCTCTAGCCAGGCATCTTGTAATCACTGGCTGAGGAGGCAAAGGTAAATCAGGGTACGTTTTTATTAAAATTTTAACTCTGCTTGGGGCCTTGAGAAAATTTGTTTTACATTAGATATACGTTTATCTACGTTCTTATATTCAGAACGTATTTGTTCTGAGAGACGATACAAAGCTTAAGGGGCATGTTAAATGAACGAGTTTTAGAAAAGTATTTTAAAATACGCCCAGTTAACAAGATGTATGCCATACTGTCTGTACACATAACCAATACATTGTTTACATTAAAGAATTTTAGAAGACTATAAAGTATTTTCCCACACATTTTGTAAGTATTCTAAGACACATTTAGAAATGGTGTTTCTATTATTTTTTCTAACACTTTACAAGCAATCAATTATGACTGAGTTGCTCTGAAAGGAATTAAAGTCCTGACTATCAATTACACCATATATCTACCAAATACATCTGTTGTTTCGCCTAAGGGAGATGCACACTTTTGTATTTTCTATTTCTCTATAAATTTACTTGATTTTCCGATCGTACATTTTATCTAAATATACCTTCCTCAGCAACGATTCGTCAGGTAAAGATCTACCACTACAATCGCAAGATAAATATTTTTCAAAAATTTTAATACAGGATTATTTACTAGAGACCACGGGATGTTGCTGACGATAAAAAACTCAATGACATTAAAGTAAAAATCGTCCGTTAGTGATTTTCTGTTTCCTTGATGTGTTGCTCCATTTATATGCTGTACTACATTTCTTTTTCTTGTAGCTTAACACTAGTTTCGCATTTGCTACAATATATTGTTTCACTTGCAGGTTAGTGAGTGAAATCTGGATGGTCGTTGATTAATATCTTCGCAATATCTTCCCCTGTATTTGAGTTTTCCATGATAGCATGAACCAGAATAACAGTGGTACTCACTTGTTGTAAAATTGAATGCCCAAAATTACCGCGGTCGTTAAACAATCCACAGTGAAATAATCCGATAAATTCGCCGCGAGTAGAGCCGAAAAATTTCAAAATGTTTATATAAAATAATGTTAAAAGATATGTAGATTTAAACTATGTTAAATAAATAGGTACTACTACCCAGAAGGGAGAGATTCTGTACAATTTCAAGCCCGTAAATCCCGGTAACTTTTCAGAATTCCCGAAATGGTGGTGGTTTTAACAACTCCATATTAAATCTTAATCAGAAAAATACGGAAGAAATATAAAGGAAAACGCCCGAACCGGGGTTTGAACCCGGGACCTTTGGCCT
>WYDE02174399.1:0-10913 GCA_009867175.2 Adela reaumurella | reverse complement strand
TTTTTGCAGCTTGCATACCACATAATTCCTTGATTTTTTTAATAGCATAGCACGCTGAACTTAATTTACCTGCAAGTACATCTATATGGGGTTTCCATGTGAATTTCTCATCAAAGATTACTCCTAGAAAGGTAATTTATTTAGAAATATTATGTTTGACGTGCGGATGTGAAACGTGGGCTCTAACGGCTGGCATAGCCCAAAAGCTATGTGTCGCCCAGCGAGCCGTGGAGCGAGCCATGCTGGAAATATCGCTACGAGATAAGGTGAGAAACGAAGAGATTCACCGACGCACTAAAGTAGCAGATATTGTGCACCGGGTGGCAAAGATCTAATGGCAGTGGGCTGGACACGTGAGTCGCAGGGATCACGGCGCTCACGCGTACTAAACTGGCGTCCTTAGACAGGAAAGCGAAGTGTGGGAAGACCACCCGCTAGATGGGACGACGACATCAGGTTCGTCGCGGGCAAACGATGGATTCGTGTTGCCGAGTTCTGGGAAGGTTGGAAGAAAAGTTTGAGAAGCGTATGTCCGACAGTGGACCGCAAAACGCTGATAACGATGATGAATGATAATTATATTACATTAGTATGCATTGTTTGTTATTTATAATATGTGTGACAGATTGGCCGAGCGGGTAAGAGCACGCGTCTCAAGCAGGAGGTGCGGGTTCGATACCCACTGGACGCACAATATTTATAACTTTAAAATTTGTGCTAAATGACCGCTGACACTCCGGTGAAGGAAAACATCGCGAGGAAACCCAATTCCAAGCGTGGAAGTTTACTAAAATCTAAGTTGACTAAAATCCTCTCATATCATGTAAATGAGAGAGGCCAGTGGGGTGAATAAAATGGCTGCAAATTATTATATTCTTTCTGTGTGTTCTCATTAATTGACGACTTTGTTATTAATAAAAAAAAATCTTTAAAATATAAATTGTTTGCTCTACTGACAAAAAAAAAATATTATTTTTCCATTATATGAACCACAAAACTGAGATATACCTTTTCCTTTACCGGCGCGATTGTGTGCTAACATTGTAGCGCCGCCTACGCTGCATTAATACGTTTCGTAGCGCCCTCTATGATCGATTATGCCGTTAAAATGCTCTCAACGCGTAGCATTCACGATCGATCACTCATTTCACTCCGCCTCCGCAGCACTCTCTATCAACGCATTAAGTTTAGGCCCAACAGGGCTTCAATTAAGACAATTAATCGAATGGCCTAAAACACCGGTTTTCTCAAATTATCGTAAAATTTGCAATATCACGTGTTTCTATAACCCAAGTAAACAGCGCCAATTTTGTCATCGACTAGCGGCCGCCCGTGACACTACTCAATCTCGATCAATTTTATTTCAGCGATGTAACAATATTATTTTTAGTAATTATACAGAAAACGCAGTATAAACATATTTATGAAATAATGACGCAATATATGTAGGTACGTATTATAAATAAAATTAATACATAGTTGTCTATAAAAAAAATACATACAAAGCGTCACGCCTGTTTCCCAGTGGGGAAGGCAGAGATAACGGATCTCCATGTGTCCTGACACACCTCTGCCGCTTCTTGCACTCTCATAATATTCTTCATAAATGCTCATCGGTTACGGATACTACGCACTTGCACCTTTTTGTGATCCTGCTCGATCTGTTCTAGGTACGTACGTCTAGGGCGACTCTTCCCGACTCTTCCACTCACATTTGCTCCAAAAATGTCTTTCGTTACTTTCTATCATCCATTTTTCCAATATGATCGAACCACCGAAGCATTCCTTAAAAAAAATAATACTAAACTTTTAAGCGCCATCTCTTAGTAGAATAGCGCGAATAGTGAATAGAATATGAGCGAGTGAAGAGACATTGCCACGATTTCAACCAATCAGACTGGCGGTGTCGAGTGATCTCGATTGCGTTAACGCATACGATTGGCTGAAATCTCTTCACTCACTCGAGTGATATTACGCCGGTAGTAGGCCAGGGCGTTATTATGAGTAGCCATTCGTGCTGGCTCACCGCGCTAGTCTCTGACTGGCGCGCAGTGAATGTAGGTTCGATCCTCTGTGCGAGAGTACTTTTCAAGGCCTGTACAGTTTCACCAATCCTTTGATACCTGACTTTGTCTCCAGCATTTTTTTTGCCACGTAGTGCACTACTCCTGGGCCGCCATATTTAACTATGTCAAAGGTAAAATAATACGCCTTCAAAACTTCTTTTACACTTATTTCATCCTCCTCAGCTTAATTTGTATCGTCATTCTCAAGTATACTTTCAATCTCGATTATCTATCGAGTTGCATTCATTTAAACCGATATCTGTATCCATATAATCAAACGTATACAAGCTCACAAATTATTCCTTCCAGCGTGATATCACCTCGCTATCTTCCACTAGGAAACTTCCATTGTTCCCTTTCATCACTTTCACTTTTGATGTATTCGAACAATTATGTTCTTGTATCATCTGTGCCCAAAAATATTTTTTGGTTCGCTCTAAAGTTGTTCGACATCCTTTTTTCATTCAGCAGTTCTAATTCTGCTTTCCTTTTTTCACAATTTTCTAGTAGTAGCGATTAGATAGTTAAGCTTATAAAAGCAAGTTTTTCTTTATGTATGGCTACCTATTATTTATTTTAGATTATTTCAATTATTGATTTATAAAATCCTCAAATTAGGCTAAGTATTAATCGTGTTGTATACAATTTGCAAATTCACACTTTTATTTTGCGGCTTTATTCTATCGAACAATTCACAAACTTAATTTTATTTCGACAACTGTCCAACGTAATCCCCTATTTACAGCGGAGTCAAAATCCGTCTCCACATGCGGCGAATTCTCGACATATGGCTTTTAATTTCGCGCCGCAAATTGGAGAGAATTCGCCACTTGGCGGTTCAACCCCCACCCCTTGACAAATTACTCTTTAAGAGATGGGCTCCGATACCAAATGAACAAACCGTCCAATCCATTATGGACAAATGGCCAAATCGAAACCGCAGCAGCCCGAATTACGAGTGAGTATGAAATCCAAATTCGGCTTGAGTTATATAGAACTCGTTCGCTAAATACGAAGCGCTAATCGAAGATTATTATCGGAGAGATTCAAACGAAGCATGATTAAAAACTCAGTCGATGTAAAAATTGCGAGAGAAGGATGTTATCGGCGCTCCGATTCCGAGACTCAAATTGTTTAATAATCGTCCATTACACGTGGCCACGGTCGCGATTAGCCCGAAGGCATTATTTTATTACGGAGCGCAGCTGAGGTCGCACCAAGGTAACGTCGGCCTCCAGGCGAAGCTGCCGCCGTCCGCATCTCCGCAGTCCGCACACACACACTATATTTACAATATTCGGGAATACGATCCCACATAGAGGCCCTTTTCCTTTCAACCGCCTACGAATAGATTCATATTTCATCCAAAAATTATCGACTTTTACTTTTGAGCTCAACTTTCACCTCTGAACACGTGTCTCGGCAGGTCTGATGATGATCAGATCGACGCGCGGCACAATGGCGGCCGCGGCGGCGTGGGTGCGCGGACGCATTGTGCCATCTCGCTCGAGTTTTGAGGGTTTCTTTGTCCATTGTTCGAACCCCGGCGAGGGTGGCACTGTGACACATTTATATTTAGGCGAGTTTTTTACGGCGCCCATTGTATTGGAAATTAGAATGTCGTCTCCGCTCCGACGATACCATCTTCGGGTTTCACTATTGCTTCCTCCCGCACCCGCAGCTCCCTGCAGTCTACTCTTTGTGTTGCGCGCGGTGCACGCTCTATTCACGAGACGCTTTCACGCAACTCTTCCTTTCAACCTCATATCGCAGGATCGATACCCAAATTCTTTATACGGGACTCGCGAAGTTCCAGACGCCGAAGGTTCTTTCGTAGTTATCTCAATTGTCCCGATTCGAATGTGTTGTGCCGACATTAGAATAGAGCGACAGAATAGCTCAACGGCAATTCTCTCGATGATAATGAAAATACGTTACGAGCTAGCGTCCGACAAACTCGATCGGGTAATTGATCAAAGATTGACCGTTAAAAATCTAATACCGGTCGCGAGTACTCCTCGCACGCCGCCGCCGCGCCGGCGCACACGAGGCGGTTACAATTTTATCAGCTGATTATAAAAATTCCTTTCATCTCTCGAGATGAATGAGATGTAACGAAAGCGCAGATCGCCCGTACCGGACCGGTGCAGACAAAAAGAAGATTCGGGGTCCGCCGCCATCGATACAGCATCCAGTTCTCTTCGATCGCGACAATGGCCGGCCGTTTTAGAGAGGGAAAACTAGTTTTTATATGGTTTTTAATGCGGGACTGGTCGCCGTAAAAAAATAGAGATTAAGAGTCGGCCGTTTAATCTATCGGGTAGCTACGAAGGCGGCGCGGCCCAGCTGCCGACTCGGTGCGGTGAGGTGACGAGTCGCGACACCGCCTGACCCACTTGTGCCTCTCGTTCGACAGCTAGCCCTACATCTGCGAGCAGCTCTCGAGAGGCGAGGCTGGTCCTCGACATGTACAGTGTGCACTCGTTAATTACCTAGTCGCTAATTAGGCGCGGCGAGCGTATCGCATATCACTCTCGCAAGTTTTAGTCCAATATTCTTAGATAGATATAATAACGTGCGTTCGCGCGTCAAGCAGCCGCACCCGCCCCGCCCCGCCCCGTAACAGTTTTCAATTTCAAAAAGAAACACGAGATCTCCTAAAGTTCGATATATAAATTGAATCTAGCGCGTATAAACTCGCGCTTCTAATGGCGGTATGCTAATGTCGATGTGAACTATTATAAAGCGTGAAATTTACATAAAACTCCTAACGGATTCTCGGTTAAACCCGTTTTTTAAGAAACCTTGAGATAGCGCGGTCTATGAGAACGTCGCGTCTACAACGAGTTCCAGATTCATCCCGTCTCCTGTGAATTAAACCCACAAGATTCCTCTATCGGACTGCGCCGCGCGGCGTCCGGTCCGGCTGTTTAATGTTGCGCATTACAATAACGGCTCATTCTGTATACTTTTGATTGTCGAGACGTGAACTCGGATATTTACGAATCAACTAACTATCCGGTGACGAGTATTTGTTATTCATAAAGTAATAAATTACGAACGCGTTTTTAAAAGTTATAGGATTCAAGTGGGGAATTATGCGAACAGATTTCATAGATTACGAGTAAGTACATACATAAAAAAGGTAATTTCTATAAATTTAATAAGAAGGACTTCTTAGAAATTAAAGTAATAACAACTAAATCAGAAAAAAATTTTTGATAAAGTTCTAGAGGAGAGATCTCTAACAGAGATTTAAGAAATCTAGACCCATGTGTTTTTTATATAAGGAAGTAAATTACTAAGATGAAATCACACTATTTCGCGAGCGAAGCGAGCCCGGACTTTTTTTTGAAGCGAGCGAGTACTCTGATTTTTAGGTTATATTTAGGAGAAATGAACTAAAAGCACCCAGTGCGGTGCCATTGAAAGGAAGTGAGCCTTGTGATGTAGGTAATCATTTTATTAGGCGAGCGAAGCGAGCTCATAATTTTTTATTAAATATATGGGAGACGTGACTTGACGTGAGCCAAAACAATCAGGGCGGTGCCTTTGAAAGGTGAACCAAACGATGTAATCACATCGTTTGGTAAACGAAGCGAGCAAGCAAATTATTAGGAAATATTCCGCTGAAAATTGATCAACGCCCATCGCGAGTAGGTTTCGCGAAGCCTGTTACGACAAGCCTGGCGTACATCTACCTTGTACGATTAGATTACTGAATGAATGTCAACGCATAATCCAATATGAATATTGTTCCAATTTTCTTATTAACGCACATATTTTATTTTTACTTAATTATTAAAATCATACTTAATATTTTTTTACCTATTACTAAGCATTATTTACACGAACCTACATAATTATATAAAAGCGTATGCCTAATATGCCTGTCTATACTGTAATAAGTGGTGTAGATAGATGATACTGATACATAACAAGTAAAAATCTGTTTCCGCAACGTTTCTTGTCAATCCTTCTTTTTGGTGTAAATAGAAATGTCTAAAGGAAAGAATGAAAAGCAATAGGTAAATATTAAGGAATGCGCTAGGCTGCATTAAAGAGTATCTAAAGTATGTACATTAAATCCACCAATAAAGTTAAGAAGGAAATAAAAATTGCATAATTGGCTAGAGATAATAATCCAATAACGAATCCAATAATTCTGGTTTCCAGTATCTACAATAACTTCAACAACGCTTAACATCGAAAATATCGCGTTACCATTGTCCGCCGCATTCAATGGCACAATTATTTCTTAGATTCCGTTAAAATGTCGACAATCTTCCCACAGCACCCTCGGCGCGGCGCGGCCGAGCGGGGAGCATCCCTTTCATTCGAGTCAAGTGATGAGCCAGTTGTGGAGTCTGAGAGACAATACCTGTGACCCTACTCTACTGTACTGCAGCCGGCAGCTTCTCTACCAGGTGATCCACCACATCTCGCAATAACCTATCTTGTCACACCTAAAGTAGAGCTCAAAATAAATTGGCGTTCTGATGCGGCAGAGGATAAAGCGATATTTGGAAGTTTCGGGCAAAATAATATCAAAATAGACAGGCTCAGTTCGAAAATAGAACTTAAATTTTTAAGAATAAAACTTAAATAGTAAAATCAATTCGTGGAACTTCAAAAGACGGTATTTATCCGAAGCATAATAAGTTACTATACGGAATCGTTAAATGTATAAGAACTCAGCTCGCATAGCTGTCAGCATTGGGCTGCAAAATCTCTAGACTTGTCCGAAGTCTTTAAACTGCAAAGACGTCGGAGTCATTACGCTAGACGTAATCCGCGACAGGTAAATTAATAAATTGACTGCGGCTTCAATCCTTTCTGAAGCAACAACTGCAAAAAATGTTAATTTATGCAAAGGGGAAGCTAACGCAAAAAATATAAATAAAGATTAAGCACCTGACCCGCCGCCGGTCGGAGCGACTCGTGCGATAGAGGAATGTATCGTGCAGGTACATTTGTTATGTCATTTCGTGCATTCATTATTTAGAAAGAAATCCTCACTTTGCAGCACGGGTTAACTGCGCTTCTATTAGGAGAGACGCGTATCTAAAATTAATGATGTGTTTTGGTAAGGTATGAATTTCTAATGTAATGAATGAAACGAATGAATGAGAATTATTACTGTTTGGCATGTCCAGCCACATTGTGCCGCGTGTCTAGCGCTCCAAATTCATTAGAAAATAATTTCAACCAATCTTGTGTTTTTAAGGTCCAGCCAAAAAAATTGAAAAAAGTGACCATAATAGAATCGCTCGGTGTCTGTCTGTCTGGATGTCACCAAAATTTTGTGACGCGCATTTTACTATCGAAAGCTTCTCCAAAAATATTTTTTTTTATTTATGGAACAAAAAAAAAGGGGAAAAAGTCAAATATAAAGTCAAAATATAAATAATTGTTCATTCTATTTGGATTAGATATTTATTTATTTACCCCGATTGTCGGGATTCAGAGTGAGTGATATGTATGTATGTATGTATTTTTATAATTATAGGACAATGCGCGTCACAAAAGTTGTGTGTTTTAATGAAATAAATATTATTTAAGCAAAAATAATTAAAATATGAATTACATGTATGCATGTACAGGGTCTATTTGAATGAACTGGGATGCTTTTATCGAGATGTTCTGTAGTCTAATCTGAGGATCTTTTGTTTTACAACTTTTGGAAATTACAAAAAAATTACTTCCTCCATACATTTTGAGATTAGGTCTGACCTTTGTATATATGAAGGAACTCAATGTTTATTTGTAATTTTCAAAAGTTGTAAAAGAAAAGTTGCTCAGTTTAGGCGACAGAAAACCCCCTTACAAGGAATGCAGTTGATTAAAATATATATACTAATAATAAATGCGTCAATACTTTACTTTTTACACTAATATTGTACCTATAGATGACGGGACCTTTGGCATGTGAGTATTACCTCTACCGGTTTATTTTTAACAATGTCACGTTTGTCTAAAATTTATTAGTACAAATATGAATATATCATTTGATATATGTACGAGTATGGTACACATAAGATAATTGTGTTTGTTGGGTTTTTCTCAGAGTGACTTATTTATGTATTTTTTATGAAACTGACTTGATTTATTTTGGGGTTTATTATCTGTCTAATAGTTGAATTCGCTTCATTGTTAACATCAATAGCGTATTACATATTAGCGACAAATTTATTCTTTTCACCTTTGACGTCGCGTCTTAATAACTATATTCGTATGTTGGGACGATAAGTTATTAAAGGACATGACTGTCTATAATCTCCAAACATTACATTTTGGTTTTACGAAAGAATATATTCTTTCTTCTATTATTCTTCTTATAATTTGCAAAACAATGTTCATAAAATAACAAAACCTCTTAAAAATAAACTGTGGAAGAACGAATGTAAACAACGTACACCAATGTGAAAATAGTTAATTATACTTTCATAAGTTCGAAGGGACAATAGAAAATAATAATTTTGCGCCTGGAGGGATCTTTTCATATCGGAGGTGACAATTGAGCGTTCTTTCTCACCTTTGCTGTTGGTAAGGTTTTCGAAGGGCACACAAAATTACGTGAACTTTTGACGAAAAAACGACATGATGTAAGCTCATAATTATAGATGCGATTTTTTTGCTACATAACACATTTTGGATAAAATTGCAACAATTTTCTGAAATATAAGTGAGGAGAGAGTTTTAATTGTGTTTTTTTAATTTCGATAAATTCAATGCAAATACCTGTTAATTGTATACTACTTGTAGAAAACCTCACATTATAATAGCATAAAATATTTTCCAGAAATGGGGCACCTTAAATGGTTACGTCTTGTACCATCATTACGTAATTTGATCCAAAATCGCTTCCGGTATTAAAATAGCTAACCTCTATTTTTTAACGACTATTGATTGCTACAATTTCAAACGGCTTTATGTAATGTAGGTACTACTTAAATTATTCAATACGATATAGAGACGATAAAATTTGGCAGAAATTGTAATACCTAATCATTTTACAAAAACATTATATGCTTTTGATATGAAATCAGTGAACGTATTAAGTGTCAGTCAGGCGTGAGCGCCAGTAAAATTTCGCCTTACATAATTTTACATGAACTATAGAGAGCTTCGTTCTAAGTAAAGCAACCATAAAATATACAAGAAATCAAGATATAGCCTTTTGAAGTTGTCTTCTACGTACTTATAGCGCCAAAGCTAGTCGTCCGATTTTGACAAAATAATTTGAATGCGATAGACTAGAGTGTGTGCTTTACTTTTATACAAAATGCTTTACATTAAACCACATTTATAACAAATATAACACCACTTGGTACGTCGAAAAAATCTAAAGAGGGACAGTGTTCTAAGGCTAAATTCCATTTTGGGTTGTCGAAAGTGGGCCTCGAATGCAGAGCTATCGCGCCTATCGATTAGATCTCGCGCATGGCCGACGCTTGAGAGTTTAAGAAGAAATAAGAATTCGAACGTTGAACCAGCGCGAACCAGGTTCACTATTGGTTGACGGGTTGAAAATTTACAATTTCGACTTCGCACGCATCCCTGATCATCGGCCGCGTCGCTTCAGAACAACTCGAATTCGACTCCAATGGACGAGGAAGACCCTAAGTGAGATCACACGAGCGGCTATATACGAACGCGGGGTATTCTATGGCGACGAGTCTGCAGATCATCGTAGAGAAGGGTGCTTACGTCTCAGCAGATAAATATTTCTACAATACTTTTAAGAATAACGAATTCGAATGTACAAAAACCCCATTCGGTAGTAGCCTGACTTCTACATGTTCCAATTTTGTTTAACTACGTGCTAGAAAGCACGTAGTTTTGTGCCTATAAATTGGGCAAAAACCCTCTCAAAACCCCGGGCCAGATAGTAGAAACGAGTTCTAAAGAATTTTAATTCACATTTTCCAGTGGGTATGTGCAATATTGTGTAGCCCCAAAAAAATTTGAAAGTATGTGCCTATGGTTTAGGTAGTTAACCTAGGTACTTTATTTTCGCAGCATCCATAAACGCATCTATGTAGCGATGTATGACGGTGAATAAGGCAAAGGATGTATGTAAGGAAATGAACGTTTCAAATGTCGCTCCATTGTCTCTGCCTACCCCTCCTAGGGGGAGAGAGGCGTGATGGTATATATGTATATTTGTAATTCATAAACATATTTCCTCTGAATTCTTACTCTGATTTAGACATTGACATACGAGTATATATACCTTCACAGATCACTAGATTTAAACGAGCGTTTAAAAAAAGTCCTACACATTTCACTACGAGTTCGCAACATACTACATACATATATATACAACAACATGTGAACTTTCTGCATTTCACTTATTGCTTTTTGTTGTATCAACGTAGCTTTGCTAATATAATAAATAATAAATAACAAATAGCACATCTGATTTAATTTTATTTTTTTTAAGTGGAGGACAAAATACCAAAATCGTTAAAATATTTTTGTAAGTAAAACCACACGGACACACTTTTTTGAAGAACAAAACTTAATGCGACAAGCGGCAGTCGGTCGGCGCGTCACCTTTGATCCCAGCAGCGCAGAGTCACTGCTATTTCATTGTCTGTCTACCCCACTACCGCCTCTAGCAGCCTACTACACCCCAGCCAGATAGCCGTAGCGTAGTCTCCTCGTCACCATGATGTTTGAGAGTTGATTTGAAATAATATATTTCTGAAAATATCCTAATTTTAATCAGTCAGGAATTAACCACTAAATTTGAAAAGACAAGGAGATATAGGTTTGTCAGCCTTGATAGCTCAGCGGTGCAGACAGTCAACTGTCGCTATTGATTGTTAAGCAACGCTGGGT
>WYDE02174288.1:0-10914 GCA_009867175.2 Adela reaumurella | reverse complement strand
TATGAGTATGTCCGGTCTGTATGCTGTGACACAGATTTCTGAAGGCATTTGGTAATGCTTCTCACGTGTATCCATCATCAATTTCCAGTCCTTTGCTGCTCCCAAAATTGAGGTAGGTTTTGTCCTATCCTTTGGTAGCTTAGTGGCTCCCGGATTCACAAATGTGATGCTCTGGAAGCCACTACATGATTTTCCCTTCCTAGTACGTGCAATGGAAAGGCTGATGGACTCTCTGATGATTTGGAGGACCTTATCATGACACCAGGAATATTGGCCTGTCTCAAGTAGTATTTTGCATCCACATAGCAAGTGCTTGGCAGTGCCCACGAATTCCTTACACGATGGGCATACATTATTTGTAGATTTTCCCCATCTAACCAGTTCAGTAAATATATATCATTCATTCATTTAAAATATACATACAAACATATATGTTTATACAGATACAAAGAAGTGGGTAATACCTATGATAATAAATTTCATAATATATAAATAATGAAATATAAATAATTGTGTTTTTACCGTTTGGGGCCGGTACTTAAAAGAATACCCCCGCTGCATCTCTTCCCACGCATGTCGTATAAGGCAACTAAGCGATAAGGACAAGATGCCGTGCTAATGGCGACAGGCTCGCCACCTCTCACCTTGGCACGGTACTTCCAGTAGGTGGGTCTTCGTGCCTTACGTACTGCTTGATAGATATCTTGTCCGTATACCTTGCGAAACGTTGTGGTCTGTTTTGTGCTGTAATTTACCCGAGTTCTTGCAGCACAACACCGATTGCACTGCTTACCCCGATTGTCGGGATTAAAGCGTGAGTGATATGTACTTATGTAAATAATTATTCTAGACTTAAATACAGTACTAACTATATGTAATACTTTTATGTAATTGTATTTATATTTCTGACATATATTTCATGTTTAGTAAATTTATTTTTTAACATCTTTTTTAAAAGTTTTTTTACCCCATGTTGGTTTAATTTATATTTAGGTTAATTTTATAAGTTAGATAGTTTTAATTTGTACATTTTGTAAAGTTTTCTATATACTTAGTTGTTTGTTAAGACTTTGTATATAAATATGGTTATTCGTAGTACCATTAAATTTACGGAAATAAATCAAATTGTCTATAAATGATTATATCTATAGTATATCTATAGGAGCAATTTTAAATTAGAAAGATCTAACAAAATTTAAATTTTTATTTAAATAAAAAAACAAACAAACGTTCTCGTTTGTGTACTCCCTGGTGTTTTAACCTGGATCAATGATTTTTTCAAATACGATCAATATCATCAGTATCTACGTTTCTATGTTTTGTATTTTTAATATATTTGCTTTTATAAGTTCTAGGTTACTTTAAATAGTGCTTAAAACGGATCATTAAATAGGCCGCAAACAGAAGCCTAGTATACAAATCTGAAAATAATAAGTGCAAAAATTAAAACAGTCCGACACAGAACATTTCCTTCCCATTCAGTTTCCAAAAGTTCGTTACGATTGGCGAAGTTTTGAAGGAGGAAACAGTCGAGAACGGAACCTCGATTTTTTTGTTTTTTACCCTCCATGTTTTTACTAAGGATTTTTAGTCGGAGCAGCAGTTGTCCTTATCGCACCCGCCTAAGTCAGCGCGACGGAAATATTGGTTTAAAATTCTTAAATCTGAAAAAGGGCTCAACTAATGTTTCCTCTTAATGAACATATGTTTTTTTTAATCTTATTGACTTAAATATCAATTCACAATAATTACAATGCACCTTGGTGAAGGAACACACCGTGAGGAAACCTATACAATAACAATACAAATGTGTTGTAGTGTATAAAGGTTGACTGGAACAGATTGCCTCCGGCATTAAGTCCGCCTCTGCAGACCCATCTTTCATCTACAGAACCGGGTAACTCTGGAACGCTCTCCCTGCCCACATTTTCCCCTCCATGTATAGTCTCGAGTCCTTCAAGAGGGGTGTGAATAGGCACCTGTCAGGCCAGCATGGCATTGGCAACCCCCGCTAAAAAACCGAATTTCGATGGGCGTCGTTAGTCTCCTTCTGGGTGGCTCGGCGCCATGTGTCGCGCTCTCAATAAAAAAAAGCAAATAAAAAAATATCTGCCTTTATTTTTCGGTTTTGCGCATTTTATATCAACCAGGAAAACGTTATGCGCTCTCAGTTTATATACCTACACCCACTGTGAGTGTGGTGAGCATTTCGATGGTGTGACAGGGGACACGGTGGACACGCCCATCGACATCGTCCTCGACATGTACTACAGCGCCGTCGGCGGTGGTCTCTTCCTGTCATGCGGGACGGCACTCCTCCTTGCTAGACTCCTGCACGCGCCGCCTGGCGCTCCGCCGCGCACCGGCGACCGAGCAACCGCCGTGGTGTTGGGCTCCAGCTGCCTTCTGTTGGGCGGAATCATGTTGCTGGATCTTCTCTTGGCGTATATTGACGCTGAAGATATTGATGAAGACAGCATAATGTGATGGCAACATTACCTGGTTTTCAGTTTTTACAGGGAACTATATCAGTCTATCTACAGCAGAATATTTTGAGGCGCTTAGGAAAGCCAAATCTAGACAAGTCTAAGTGCTGGTAACAACTTCAAAATATAAATAGATTCTTTTTATATTTATAAAACTGTATTTTTTTTGGAAAATTGTATCATTTTCTATACAAAAATAACTGTAAACTAAAAGTGGATTTTTTTGAAATTTAATTGAAATACTTTACATAAAACGTTTACGACGAAGAACAGATCGAAAAAATGAACGGGGGCTTTCCTACTTCCCTAAAACTAAATACTTAATTGATAAAAAATTATACACATAACTTTACGTAGATGGAAGTAAATTTAGATAACTTCCCATTTGAGTACTACCTACTATATTGTATTTTCGTCAGCGATGTGGTTGTGCAATGCAACCAACATGTCTATTTCTATCTACTAATAAACTTCAATCAAAGTCGTTCGTGCGATCTATTTCGGTTTGTTGTTATTACTGTTTTATTCACTACCTAGTTTCATCACTCAAACATCAAACTTGTTCATCGATTTCTATTTGAATTGGGGCAGGAATTTACACATATAACACATAATCTTATTGTTTTGACTTACGGTTTATATAACACATTTCAAGGAAGGTTTCATTGAAATCTGTGTCTCAGAGTTAGACAATAAAGGATGCTGTACAAGGTACGCACGCCTAGTTTCATATCTATGCGTCGTTTTGCAAGCGCAGCGGTAGAGAGGGAGTGGCCCCGCGCGAAATAAAAGAGTGACGATGGTTTCATCAATGGAAACAGAAGACGCATTGTCATGTTCTCGCTAAGTGTCTCTATTAGTGTCGTCTTGAGAAACGACGATAACTCCATCACTGATTAAAATAAACTCAACTAATTGCTCAAAATTCTCAGCAAGGTTTTTCTATCCAAGATACATTTTGCTCGTGCCTATAGTGGGCTCAATGACTTCATAATAAATAACTACACATTGATGATACCTCGTCATCTTTTCAATTTAAAGAAACGTGAGCATAGTCTTCAAATTAACATACTGGTATGTATGGTATTATCTGCACTACTTGGCAATATGTAGAGATATGCTAGCTCCAAACTTGGCTATGAGTATTGGCGTATTTGCCACATGTACCAAGTTTTTAGGCTTTGTTGTTGGAGGGGTTATTGGGTTCGAATACCGAGCAAATTGTGGTGGTCAGCGTTGTGATGTAATTTACCGGAGTTCATGGAGCACAACACCGATCGCTCTGCTTACCCCGATTGTCAGGTTTCAGCGTGAGTGATATGTATGTATGTATGGGCTATTGGGTTCATAATGGCTCCACGCTTGACTATGCGTATTGGCGTATTTGCCACATGTACCAAGTAATGCTATATGTTGTTGGAGGGGTTATTGCTTTTATGCTGGCTCCACACTTAGCTATGCGTATTATCGTATTTGCCACACGTACCAAGTAATGCTATATTGTTGGAGGGGTTATTGCCTTTATGCTGGCTCCACACTTGGCTATGCGTATTGGCGTATTTGCCACAAGTACCAAGTGTGGAGGGTTTATTTACGAAAATATTTGATATGTGTTCCCATGTACCACACATAGCATAATAAGTAATAAACACGTTTATCCGAACTATTCCGAACGCTGTCGGTTTTTCTAGGCATTTCTAATGAGACAAATACGCATACAGGCCACACTTGTGGTTATTCACAAGCGCTCGAGCCGTTAACCATTACGGGGCGAGTGAATAGTGCCATGTACACCGTCATCTGTGGTACGGATGTGAATAAGTTCACCAATAAAATAAACTGGAAACACCAATGTGCTTTCAAGGTTTCTAGAACTCTATCAATGTTATTTTATATGTTTGGTTTTGACACCGAGTGTGGATGGTCGTATCGCGTATTTGTCAGTACCTACGTCGAATAATGTGGCAAAACACCAGCGAACATTCAGTCACACAACGAATATCCAAGTGTGGTTCCAGCATTAGGTCATCATCATCCTCTTATTCTCGTGCCATGACACTAATTAAACGCACTAAGGTGTATTGGGCTGACGTCACTGGTGCCAGAACTGGGGCATTAGTTGACGTAGCCATCCGTGTCAGTTTCAACAAAAACAATTATTATTGGAACAACCAACTGCGTTCTTATCGAATAACTTAGCATTTTTAAAATGTTTACTTGAATGTGTGAATAGTAAAAGATTCATAATATATACATTCCATCACGCCCAGGGACAATTTGAGCTCCATTTGTGACATTCCTGACATACATCCTTTGCCTCATCCACCGTCATACATCGATTCAACATGAACGCCGTTTATGGGTGCTGCGAAATTGCCTTTTCCGTAAAAGATTACTTATTCGAATTATATTATATTACTTATAGATAAGATTATATATACACCTAGGTCGGCCCTATTCGACCCTTCCTTCCAGGTTTTTTTTATCATTCATCATCCATTCTCTCCACATGTCACACACAACCATCTAAGCATACCTTTCTCTATCCTTGTCATTATGTCTTATTCTAATCTATATTTTTCTCTTACACCTTCATTCTTCACCTTCTCTTAGCGCTATAATTCAAACATCACATATTTTTCGCAATGACCTTAACAAAAAATTTCAAATATTGTTTAAATAGATTTCAATTCTTATGTATGTATTAAAAGCCGCCACAATTCATAATGCATTCCCAATAGTCGGGAGTAGTAAATTAATGGATGTTAGATTTGATGTTGAATTTGACAGATTTGATCGAGATTTCATTATGGCAATACAATTTTCTAAGTACATACCAGGAGTAATTTGGCGGGCTTTTTACCATAGGGTCGCCATTGTTTAGTCCGTAATTAAAATGTTAGTTTAGAGTGGTTTTGAATGCATAAAACAGTGCTATTTCGTGTGTTTATCATCCGCGATGAAGACTAGTATTTGTGAATGCAGACTAAATGGATCTCATACAGATTGTACAGAGCGCTTTCTGTCGTTAAGCCTGAAACAGACTGCTCGAAGAAATTTTTTCTGTATTCTTTCTATGCTCTCGGAGTAAACATTATAAAGAACATTTTATTGTTTAGTTTAGGATGTGAAAGAAGAATTGAATTTTGTGAAAGAATCGGCATAAGGACTTTGATCCAGCCATGAATTAGGCTAATTACACCAAAAAGTGGAGTTAGCCGAACCTTTAAAAAAAAAAAAATTAGAGAGCAGCAGCGCCACTACTAGCGGGTAAGTTGTGAATGACTCCGCTTCTATATAAAATCCGTGCGTATGCAGACTCTTACACAACCTACACTCATTACTTAAACATCGACCCACTGGGTTCAAATATTTTTTCTACGCTCACGCAGAGTTTGAATTACTGAGTCTACATGGGTAGTTAAGTATTTTGTAAGCTGCTTGCATACCTAACGATTAATGAATATTATTTAATAAACATAAACATGTAATAAAATGAAAATAATTTTCAGATCTCAGATGTAGTTACTAGTATGTTAAAGAAATATTTTAATAATTGAGCTTTATTAAAATAATTATATATATATTCAAAGCTTATTAATAAAAATATTAAAAAGTAAAAGTAAACCTACTAAACTAAATAACGTACAAAAAAGAAGAACTCGTTCAGATCTGCTTGAGGTATTACAAATAGATACTATTACAAAATTAAATTTAATATAGAGAAGGAACATACCAAATGGCGCTCTATCGTCTTTGCCTACTCTTCCGGTGAAGAGGCTTGATGGTATGTGTGTATGTGTGTAAACAATTGCGTTACAAAACAACAAATAAAACTGCGCAAGTAGCAAAATATCTCTTAATTGCTTAATTTATTATAATAGTATTTACACAAATTATTTACTTACGTGCAAATTCACGTAATATGTAAATATTCTTGTGTAATCTTTATATTTATAATTTACTTACTTCTTGTGCTTCTATTATATCTTCTTTTTCTTTTCGCAGCCATTTTATTCGCTCCACTGTTGGGTAAGGCCTCTCACATTTACATGATATGAGAGGATTTTAGTCATACACTTCCACGGTGACCAAACGGCTTGGAAGTGGGTTTCCTCACGATGTTTTCCTTCACCGGAGTGTCAGCGGCATTAACACAAATTCTATAGCAAATATTGTGCTCCCAGTGGGCATCGAACCCGCGCTCCCGCATGAGGGGCGTGCTCATGCCCGCTCGGCCAATCTGACACGCTACTATTACATACTTCTCCTTAATTAAATTGTGCCCATCTACCCCACTACAACATCAAAAAGGTTAGTACGCAAAGAGTGCTCGTTTTCACTTAATTTGTTTTAGTACAATAAAGTATACAATACAATATCTCTAGTAATCAGAAGCAACATTAATAACAATAAAGGAATACGTACATATGTTGCGTATAATTTTGCAATATCACGTGACTCTTGTACGCGTTCCTTTATATACGACTTGGGTAAAAGGCGACGCAAGTTGTTTATGAGAGAGTCTCGCGAGTAAACCTCCACTTACTAAGTAAAATAAACATCGCGATTCAAACCCGGCTCGCGCACTTTTCAATCACTCTTCAGAGGTTATTTGCGTAGAGTTGTCGTCCTCGCCGCCTTCGCTACAGTTGAAGAAGGCACCTACAGTTATTCATCTAAGAACACATTTCCAAATAGAGCACCACTCGTTGCGTCAAAGAGACAACGCTGTGTCTTTCAAACCAGAATATACTTACTCTAATACCATACTTTTTTAAATGTGCACATATACTTCAAAAATTTCTGCAGTCAAGGTAAGCACAATCTAAGCACAGCAAATAGAAAAAAGCTACGAGTTTATTTTACAATCTTAATAGTAAGTTCAATGGAGCTCACTTTGGGTTAATAGAAATGTTGCCAATATGATTTTAGAATTTATTTATTGAGGAAGACCTGATAACTTCTTCCGGAAGTTGATTCCATAGTTACGTGTACTTTTCTTCGTGTCAAAAAATGTTTGTGGGATTTGTGTTTGTTCTGGTACAATATAGTTTCAGTGAGTGTCCGCGTAGCTGTACGTAGGTGTTCCTTGATTGTTCATAATCTCGTAATTCAAATAATTCGTAATCTTTCAGAATTAAATTATTGTTCAATCAATCCAAGCTAGGTATGTACTTATCGACTGCGTCCTCCGATCTCATCTATGTTTCCGCGTTACCCCGTTTGTGGAAATGTATTTTCATGAAAAAGGAATCCAATTTGTTTACCAGTGAAGGTTCTTGTAATTCCATTCGCCTCGATTTTATTTAAGTGTATTTTTATTTGCATTACTTTTATTGCTCGCGCAGACGCCTCGACATTCAATATTCGCAGCGACACCGGAGCCGATGTCGGTTACTCATTTTACCATAAGCCACTATTCCAATGTCGTAACGGGAGTTGAGATTGCTTATTCGATTCACCCCGCCCCTTCCCCTCAACCCTTCCTCTCGGCCGTGTACTGTTTCAGAGAAATTCATGCGGTCGTATCGCATTTCGTGCAGAAGTTGGAGCGCCTCGCCAATGGAGCGAACGTCGAATGCCTCAGAAGTTGGGCTCCTTTGTGAAAACAAAGCGAAGCCGGTGTATTGCGAGAGACCGCGGTCGCTGATGTAAAGGTCCGAATTCTCGCTGAAGATAGTTTGCCAGTGCTTTTAATTCATGCATGAGTAGAGTGAGGTAGAACACCAAAATAATTCGTTGATTTTGTGAGAAAAGACAAGATACTCGCACGATCGAGCGCCACCCGTCAAATTATCGTTATCCGCCCGCCCTAAAATTCGCCTACACAATGAGGTGATATGGTAAATACCGGTTCAATGGTATAGGTATTTTTCATGGTATAGAGTTGCTATAGTTAGTACATATTGTCCTAAGACTATATTTCTTCAAATTACTTAACAGTTAATACGATGAATTCAATTATTCCATAATTATATATGTTCGAGAAATCGCTCACTACATATGAAAACGCTTTCCTGAACTAACGCTCACTAATCTATTTATTGGTAAAACTTTCACATAAAACCGTATCGAAGAGCGGCTTATGAAACTTCTCGAAGGGAGCGAAAATTAATGCATAAAATCCACAAGCGCGTCTCCTTGTCGTGCGGCAAAGTTAAAATTGAAAGAAGTAAGTAATCGCGTGAAATTCCCGCTCTTGCTGAACTCAAACTGTGCTGAGCGTGGCGCGTCGTGTGACGCCGGTGCACGTGTCTCCCTCCTCCGGAACTGGAACAGCTCTTAGCGGAATACTTTCGGCAGCACGTAATCATGTTTCGTTGCATCGAGATACCACGCCGCGACGCGCCGCTCCCTCCTCGCAGCCGCCGCCCTCCGCTTCGTTGGTGAGAAGTTTGAAACTCGGTTACTCGTAGAGCCAAGTTAGAGAATTCAAGGTGTACAGACGTAGGGAGGTGTAGGTGATAAGGACACTAAACAATTCACATTGTCCGTGGTTGTATGTTATTACGTACACACCTCTTTTTTAAGTATCATCTGCATCTCTTCCCATGCATGTCGTAAAAGTCACTCTCACCTTTGCACGGTACTTCTACCCATTCATGCAGTAGGTGCCTTCGTGCCTTACATTCTGCTTGATATCTTGTCCGAAAAATTGCGAAATGTGGTGGTCGGTGTTATGCTGCAATTTACGGGAGTTCTTTCAGCACAACACCGATTGCTCTGCTTACCCCGATTGTCGGGATTCAGCGTGAGTGATATGTATTTATGTACCTATGTGTATTTCAAGAAAAATTTTAATAATCCGATTTATGTAAGAATTGTATATTTTGAAAGCGGAGGATTAATTATAATTACTCATTAGAATAGTTTGAACGGACGTTTAGAATGTAAATAACTTTTGTTTATGGTCGCTAGAGCCATTGCGCTGACGTACAATAGGCCATTTGCCGCCATTACAGTCCGAGAACCCAAACAAACGAAGCTAATTTATTGTGCGCTCAATACCGTTGAAATAATAATAAGAATGCCATTAAAATTTATGAAGAAAATTAATAATAAAAATTCATAAGGACATCCATTCATTCATTCATTCACTGACAGACAACGCATAGCCTAAACAGCTGGGAATCATGAAAATGTTTACAGGAGCTCCTTTTGTGATTTATTTACAAAACTAAAAGGATTTTTGAAAATGCGTCCCCTAAGAAGGTTAAATAGGGGATATTTTGTATGGATGGTTCGTAATTTTTTTTTTATTATAAATGTGGAAGTTGGTGTTTATTCTTCTGTTTATAAATAAAAGTGAAATGTATTAGCGATTTTTTTAATTTCATACCCTAGCGTGGTTAAATAGGGTGTGAAAATTTGTATAGCGGTTCGAAAGAGTTCAACTTGCCAAGGTTTTCTTACGGGTCGGATAGGGGCATTGTAGGGGTAGGGGTTGGGGTAAGTGTTGGGTAGGAGTAGAGTAGGGGGAGTTTAATGGAGGGGGATGGGGAGAGCGGAATGCGGAGGAGGCGGCGACGGCTGATATACCGCGGCCGGGGCCGCGGGTAAAACCTGTGTAGAAATAAATGTATCGGACTAAATTGATGGAAAATTGAAAAGACACTTGTTCCATTAGTCTCCAAAGAGTTTGAGTTCGTTGCTGCCTGCGACGAATTCAAACTCTTTGTTAGTTTCCCGACAACTGGTACAATAGTTGGAATGTTGATGACATCATGTTGACATAATAGGCTATTCTACCAACTATTATTATTTGGAAAATGCGTTACAAAATATTCCTAATGTAAACGTACACTTATATAATACCCTTTTTATAATTAACATTAAAGAAAACGGTTGTATATTATCAAAAAGATCGATTTATATATTGTTGATCCATTTTAACCTGCGACTTCGCTCGCATTAACGTAAACGCGGAAAGAAGCGGGCCAAACAAAGGGTGTGGATATTAAACGCACATATAAAAAGACTAATTGAACAAAAGAAAAACAGAATTTCACAAAGAAACGGAAACAATGCGCAAATTATATAAAAATGCACTATGAAACGATGGGACACAAATATGGTAAGTATGATTATTTTATGAGTTGGCAGTCTTACCATAGATCACTAAGTCTTTACTCGCACGCTCGCATGGTAAAACGTTTCCGGAAGCCCGTTCCACGCCTTTGCAGTGTGACTCAAGAACGATCTAGCGAATCATGCAGTTCGAAAAACTCCTGTCGAAAAAAAGAGTGTTTAGCAAGAGTGTGGCGGGTTTGGCGAAGATGAACAGGGGGACAGAGGACGAGGGAAGCAAGTTCGTTTAGTTATAGAAGTAATCCTTAATTTTGTCAAAGCATACATACATACATACATATCACTCACGCTGAATCCCGACAATCGGGGTAAGCAGAGCAATCGGCGTTGTGCTGCA
>WYDE02174177.1:0-10914 GCA_009867175.2 Adela reaumurella | reverse complement strand
CCGTAACCGACGAGCATGTATGAAGAATATTATGAGAGTGCAAGAAGCGGCAGAGGTGTGTCAGGCAGGATCGTGGCTCGTGGAGATCCGTCGTCTCTGCCTACCCCACTGGGAAACAGGCGTGACGCTATGTACTCGTATGTATGTTATATGTACGAAGGGATATTGCACTATACCTATAAATTACAGCACAACACCGGTCACCACATTTCGCAAGGTATTATGGCAAGATATCAAGCAGTATGTAAGGCACGAAGTACCTGCTGCATGACTCGGTAGAAGTACCGTGCCAAGGTGAGAGGTGGAGAGCCTGTCGACCTTTAGCACGGCATCTTGTCCTTATCTCTCAGTCGCCTTTTACGACATGCATGGGAAGAGATGCAGTGGAGGCATTATTTTAAGTACCGGCTCCACACGGTTCTAGTATTAATACTAGTACCGTATTGCCCTACCTTATATTAGTAATAGTATTACATTTGTCAAATTTTGTTTCTCGTGCTGAGATATTTACGTCACAAGTTACAAGAAATGTGCTAACTTTAGAGCTTCATTATTCTTACAGTAAACAATTTTCTAATTCTATAGGTACATAGTATTTGGTCTGTAAAACCAAATTCATTTAGACTTTGGATCAATGACACAGGGTTAATACGTTAATTGTCTTTGATAAGGGTCTACATTTCATAAGGGTGTTAGAAACTAAGGCTATTTGTATGGAGTAAGAGGGACGAAGCGTCTTCTTAAAAATTACAAAAGGCCTTAACAGTAGGTTAAGACCTGATTTTTCATCTCATGAAAGCTCGTAAATAAAACTTTAAATAATTAATAACACAAATTACAAAAAGAATTAAGAAGATTAATGAAAATTCTTTCAATTCGAATTCTAGGTAGGCGGTAGCTTTAATATAGATGATGTATGTTAGCCAGTGTCATTCCGATTGGGCTAACATTTAGAAATAATAAATAAATAAATAAACAAATATAGATTTTTCTGCTTAGCAGAAGGCGGACTTATTGCCACAGGCAATCTCTTCCAGTCAACCTTTATACACTACA
This sequence comes from Adela reaumurella, assembly GCA_009867175.2. Lineage (NCBI taxonomy): Eukaryota > Metazoa > Arthropoda > Insecta > Lepidoptera > Adelidae > Adela > Adela reaumurella. Next base: position 9,858 of record WYDE02174177.1, on the reverse strand, counting down.
ACACAATCGTATTGTTAGTGTATGGGTTTCCTCACGGTGTTTATCTTCACCAATTTTCTAATACGAACATTTAAACATTTTAGAAATTGTAGCTCAATCGGTATATCACAGACTGACACATGCCATCTCATATTACAGCTAAATCACCTACTGAAAATTCGAATTTAAAGAATTTTTAATTATTTTTCTTTCAATTTGTGTTATTAAAATTACAAAGTTTAAACAAGTTGAAATTCGAGTAAATTTCAGAAATTCTTCTAAAATTAAAGTAAATGCAGGTAAAAAGATAAAATACTAAGCGATACTTCACTACCAACGCATCAACGCAACGCCTTCTCCTTTCTACCATCTATCCACCCGACGGAGGGATTGTCTCCATCAATTGTCGTCGACTTGCCGAAATGTACAACCAAGCGGTTCGAAGACTCATTACGACGCATAGAATGGAATCAACTCCCTGCGGAGATCTATCAGTTCCTCTAACGTTGGGGACTTCGAGAGTAGGGTCAACAAGCACTTGTTGAGTCGGTGTGGTGCTCGATCACGCGCTGTCTACGGCTCCGTAGGTGCTGCAAGAAGGACTGAAGTCACACGCCGACCGACTATAAAAAAAAACAATATTTTCTTAAATCATCTATTTCAATGTATTCTTGATGGTCACTTTGCTGATGTTTTTTCCAATAAAAAACATCGCCCCCGGGTGGGCTCGAACCACCAACCTTTCGGTTAACAGCCGAACGCGCTGCCATTGCGCCACGAAGGCAGATGACATCGTGCTGCTAATTATTAATTATTAGCTGATTTGGCTAGCTATATTAGATATATTATTATTAACTATTATTAAACATATATAATTATTAATTACACAGGTGTATTTCTTTATTTACCTATCGAAGGAACACACATAATATATGAAATATTATGTTGTGTAAGTATATATACATCACCTTTATTTTTTATTTTTTTTTTTTTATAGACAACTAGCATGGGTGGCTGAGCCCAAAACTTCGAACGAAGATCGGACACAGCCAATGACACCACTTCTCACGAAACCACGCTCAGCGAGGCGCCATGCCAGCTATAAGGCGGACGAAAAGGTCGTTGTCCAATTTATTAACACGCCTTTTGAAGATCCCCAGGTTGTAGGATTTGTATTATTTGTATTACTTGTTAATTACACATCGGAACATGCACTCTATGAAACATGAACTCTATGAATTCATGAAAATTTAAAACTTCATTAATTATTTTTAGAATTCTCATGAACTTTTCTGTTTCATATAGTATACATATGAATAAAGTTACGAACCTATTTTCGAAAAAGAGGATTCCTCCTGAAGACGGCACCCATTTGATGTGCCAAATGTTGATGTTCAGGGCGTTGTTCTGTAATTTAGCTCAACAACTTTTGTTCTGGAACTTCTGGATATTCAATAAAAAAAAATTGTTTTGGTTATTATTTTTGTAGGTTGTGATTTTTTAAATGAATGATAAATATTTTGCTTTAAAGTTTTCCCCGTGTTTTTCTTCAAATTTAATGTATTTCCGATATTGCTCTAACCTCTAAATGGTCTAGGAGGCAGTGAAAAAAAAACACGTGATTTTGTTATGAAAAAAATATTACGCTTCTCGTATTCCTTAGTTTTTCGCATCAAGAACACGGCGGCGGCGGTCTGCACGTCGGTCGAAGCGTCTATGAAAAATAGTTAGAATTAAAAATTTAATAATTATAATTAAAAATAGTTCAGTGTAGCCGCATCAACAGATCGAGCATATGCTCAAAAAGGGTTAAGTGTGCAGTACCCGTAACAGACGAACATGTACCGGCGGAGGAGGTCAGGATCGTAGCACGTGGAATCTAGCCTAACCCACTGGGAAGCGGAGTGGTGGGACTACGTGTGTATGTATGTAGAGTAGCTCTCACAAGGTCACACACACCCACACCTATACAACATATTTTAACGACATCATAACATAATAAGTAGACTGCATTAAACCGGACTGCACTCTAGATCCGTAACGCCCATCAATTGTACGGAGCGATCAGATTTACAACACTCCAAAATAACCAACACTCCAACCCTCGAATCTGATTAGTCACGGCTCGTATTTGATCGCCAAGGGGCCCGAATATAGGTCATTATCTGCCGGTGTATCAGCCGATAGGATCGCACTACTAAAACAACTCACCGTTCAAATAAGTCGGCCAACAAAAAGGGCGCCATTACGCGGGACCGTGCTGCCGCTGCTGCCCTCTCGCGGCGCGTCTAGCTACTCTAATGAAAACGTAATGATGAAGCAAAATTATTTAATCGATACCTTCGCCCGGTCGGGTCTGCTCGCTCAAACAGAATTCCAGAGCGGATCCGTCCGAAGCGATCTGACGGATACGGATAGCATCGGTGTGTCAATACGATTCTGTTCCTCATTTAAATTTTTGGCAGTGATTGAATGCGTACCGGCAGCCAGCGTCAGCCGGCGAGCGCAAATCTACATGCGTATAAAACGATATTTATTGATTTAGTCGTGTTTTATTTAATTTAATATTGAATCGTATATCCTGAGTGATGCAAATGTACTGATCGACAAAACGCCTAGTTTCTTTTTATAAACAAAAGAGTGTAACAGACTATACAAGTGTGTACCAGTGTGGGTTTAAAATGTCGGTTTTAGTTAAATAAAAATATAACAAAAAACAACATTAATTATATATTCACGATATTTTATAGTAGAATTGTAAAAACAAAATATAACAAATTCAAATGTAGTTATTGTACAACTATAAAGAATATTGAGTAGAGACAAAGATAAGTAAGTTCATAAGCGCCGTTTGACACGTACCTTACCTGACAAACCCTTTGCTTTTACATGCGCGTCTATTACGGGTGCTGTGAACTTGCCCTTTCCGTAAATTATTACCTATTTGGGCCTGATATGTCGCCTAGGACGGCCCCGTTCAACGCTTCCTTCCATATTCGCTTCTAATATTTGTTTGTCCATACTCTGACCATTTATTCTCCTCATGTGTCCAATCGAAACCAGACGTAAGTGCATACCCACAAATAATGTGGGCATATGCACCTTGGTCGTTTTGTATTTCGATCGAGCCGAGACGCAAAGAGAAATGGGTATCGAATGAAATACATACCAGAGTAAAAAGAAAAATAGTTTTAAAGCGAAATAAACAGAGAAACACAAACTGAATTGTTGGCAGCTTTTGTAGTGGAGAAAAACCCAGTTTTCCTAAGTAACAAGTGGCATACGCACACTTAGGCATTCACTGAAAATTGTACCTTATTTCCTATGACAGAAATGTAGACAACATTGTGGGGTTCTCTCGAAGCATATACGGACTAAAGTCGAATAACTAGTAGGGTCTGCATCGTGAATTGCTAATGCTCTCCGGGAGGCATAAATCATTTGTGGCTTTGGAAACATTGAAAACTTCCAACGGTCTAGTTGTTAGCAGTTTCGCACAATAATTCGGATTTCGACCCGAATAATGCGCGGAATTATCATTTAGCCGAGTTCTCTTTACAATTGGCTTTATTGTTAAATATAATCTACTACAAAACAATAGCTACTATAGTAAATTTTAGTTCAAACGAGGAATTTTGTGTCGTAATCCTGGCGTGTTGTCTTCCGTTTTCATAGTCATCCGTTTTTATAGTCATCAGTGTTGTTGAATTGTACATATTATAAAAACATTTGCTGGTTTGAATAGTTAAATAAAACAATAAAGTTGAAGCACATAATCTAACAACAAACTTGAAAAAAAAAACTAACATAAAATAGTGCTTAGGACAACGCATTCCACGATCATTTAAACGATGAATAGAAAGTAACTGACTGTAAAACATAAATTAATATCCGTATCCGTAACTGATCACCAATCAGACGCATTCACCTACCTCCTCTTATCCTTTTGTGTACGTAAAATAAATACGAGAACAATCAAACATTTTCTAGGCACCGTTGAAGTTGATTCGAGGCGGTTATGACAGGTGATATGCTGCTCAAAGAGCCTGCAAGTCATCCTCAAATGATTACCCCGATCCTTGGATCGCGCCAGAGACTGATGAAAACAATCTCGATAGGTATCGAAAATAAATAAAACCTCGTAGAGCCATCCCGTCGCCGAGCGGCAAAGACTGGCATGCGTGTGCGTCAACTAACGCACGTTTTGGAGAAAAACGCAGTGTGAAGGACATATGTAATTTAATGTCGCGATAATATTCGGCATTCATTTTTAATGCTAGTACTGCCGTGGCCAAGTAATTGATAACTTCATCATGAACTCATCATGACATCATGACTTTTTATTTCTATTATAGTATTACAGTTCTACTGAAGTCAAAATTCGCATCGGTAGATGGAATGAGAAATTACATAAAACGAGAAACTTCCAATCGATGGAATTTATACTTAGAGCTGTACTTGACGTAAATTCATATTAAATATGAATTTATTAATTTTACTAAATAAGCGACGCGGATTCGCTGTGTGTCGGTGTACTGTATTTTGACTATAGTGGGCTCGGTGTAGTAGATGAATTGGTGCAAATAATTGTCAATAAAAAAAGTGATTATTAATTTTATTAATATTTGTGAGATATCTTCTGCTATAAAATTTTTGAATGAATTTTTCTTAAGCAACTTCAAAGAAATTATTTTTTTTGTTCTTAATCAGAACGTAGGTACTATATTTACCTGTTATTAAAATATATTGATTTTTTTTTATTTTTGTTGATTTAATTAGAAACACATTTGCTTTTAGCAAGACATGACTTTACACGGCTTACATGGTATTATGCCAATGTCCCATTGAAATATTTTTTTGACAAACTAATGTACTTTATTTTACATGAAGTAAAAAACTATTGTGTGTGAAACGCACGTCGAATGCCGCCACCGCACCGTGCCCACGGAAAAGCTTTTTTTATTCCCGCTGAATCTATATAAACGCACGAAGGCTCTTCTCGCAGGAGCCTCGTCATAGGGCCGGGGCCTGCCTTAGCGTGATACCGAGCTGAATAGAAAGCCCTCTTTATGTTGGTAATGGAAGATCAAAAGTTAATGGATAAAATAAACAATGTAGGCGCGGGGAAGCCGCACACTTTTCACGAAAATCTAAAGATCACACCCCCTTCTCCTTAAGTATATGTTGCGTTTACTTGAGAAATAAGTAGAGAAAACCTAACTTATTATTAATTAACTTGTATATGCAACATCCGAGATTCTTGTTGTAGGTCGATTCTGCAATGTTATTAAAAATAAAAACAAAATTTACAAACAGGAGGATACGTCATTTGGCTGTGGCTGAATCGATTTCGTGGGATTACAATCATGGTATGACAAGGCAAATCAACTTAATTGGATGAAATAATAAGCTTGCATTTTGCCAATAACCGTTTTTGCCAAATGAATTGTTTCGAGGAACAATGACTGAGCGCATTGTGTGCCTACAATGAATAGAACTTTGATTAACAATAAATTAAAAAAAAATTCTTACAGAAATAAGACCGGCAAAAACTTAATAATTTTTGTTCTTTTTAATTACTGTGCCGGTGCACAAATAAAACTCATAATTTTCATAGGCTTCAAAGTAGGTAGAGTTAATAATTTTATATTACTTTAGATATACGTAAATGGCTAAGAGTTCTTAAGAAATATACAGGTTGTCCTAGTTCTACATCAAAATATTACCACCACGTCCATCATTAATTTTTCTATTCGACGTTTAGTTTCCAAGTTATTCAGGATTTTATGCGGCAAGAGCGTTCCGTCGTGCATTAGTTTTCTCAAGTTCTATTGAATCAAATTCAAATATATTAGCCTGATTTCAGTGATTACATAGATTAAATCATTTAGGTTACTTCGCAATTTGCTGTTAGGTACTATTCATTTTTATTAGAACAATTCAAATAATTAATTTATTTATTCCATAAATTCACTTTTAACGTGTTTGGTTTGTTGTCATTTCAAGAACGCCTACGAATTATGAAAAATATCTAAGATATTTGATCCTCCATTTCATAAGCTACAAGAACAGCTATAGTTTTATTATTTTATGGATGACAGTACCTTTGACATACCAAGTCAACCGGGTTTTTCAAACTGTGATGTGCATTATTGTGCATCATAATATTACGTCTGCACGCATTGTAAAAAAAGGCGGGCGAATAAGGTGTAAATTTTTATTAAAAGTATTAATCTGATCCAGTTAAAACTATAACTGATCTTGTATAGAGTGGCGAGGGATGTGGATAGTGGGAGACAAGAAGAAGGGTGAAGAAAGGTGGTCTCACTACAAAGTGATAAGAAGACAAATGTTTTCTACAAACTGTTCCATTGAGATTTCGCCAACTCAGCTTGATTATACACCCTTCGGAGGAGTAGTCTCTTCCATCCGTTTGTCGTCGACGTGCCATACTGTCGAACCGCAAGCGGTTCGAAAACTAATTCCTAATACGCACGTCAAAGTTATTTTAAAATTAAAAAAATTCACTCTGACTCATCTACCCTCGTCAAATAAGATGAATCATTGACAAACCAATTCGATTGCAAAGTTTTATTTTTATTTTATGGTGTATATTTGGAGGTTTCATCAGTTCCTTTAACGTTTCACCCTTCAAGAAATGGCTCAACCAGCATCTGAGTCGGCGTGGTGATCGACTTCGCGCTGCACTGCAAGCACGACTGGAGTCGAACGCTCCAACCAAAAAATTAAAAATAAACTTGCGATCGAGTTGGTTTTAAGGTACCTGCCGTCGGTCGAATTTTTTTTGTCAATAATGATTCAGCTTAAATTATTTGTTTGACGGAGGTATACGAGTCAGAGTGAAATTCTTTAAATAACATTTTAATAAGAAGAGAAATGATAAATGTTTAGACGATGACCAGGAAACATTGAAAAGTAAAGATCGTGATATTTTTTTAAAATTTTTGCGTATACCTGTCTTTTTAAAGAAAGGTCTGCCATAAGAGGTCATTCTCCTTCAAATATTTTAGATACTAGCTTTTTCCCGTGCCTTCGCCCGCGGTTAACCACCCCTCCCTGCCAACCTCGGGAGGTAACCCAGCCCATAACGCCATCTATTGCTACCATTCGACACTAAATTCCGTTCACACTACTTTATTTGATACTGCTCAACGCTAACGCTATTTAGCGTGATGGTATAGCCTATAGGAGGCTGAAGAAATACTCTTTACATCGGTGCAAACTGCATCAAAATCGGTTCAGTGGTTCCGGAGTTTACGTCAAATATGCATACATCATACAGACAGATGGTCCCTTTTATACATACATACATACATATCACTCACGCTGAATCCCGACAATCGGGGTAAGCAGAGCAATCGGTGTTGCGCTGAAAGAACTCCGGTAAATTACAGCACAACACTTACCACCATATCGCAAGGTATTCGGACAAGATATCAAGCAGCATGTAAGGCACGAAGACCCACCTACTGCATGAATGGGTAGATGCACCGTGCCAAGGTGAGAGGTGACGAGCCTGTCGACCTTTAACACGACATCTTGTCCTTATCCCTTTATCGCCTTTTACGGTATGTATGGGAGAGATGCAGTGGGGTCATTATTTTAAGGACCGGTGCCTTTTATATGTAGAGATATTCGAATAATATTCGCGAGATAAGTAGACATAAACTGTTATAATCGGTGTATTTTGTTCGATCTTTAAACTAATTTTAATGTTGTAAATGAGTCGGCAACGGTACGAAAACAGTGGATCAATGAATCAACAGCGGTACGAAAACAGTGGATCAGTGAATCGGCAGCGGTACGAAAACAGTGGATCAATGAATCAGCAGCGGTACGAAAACAGTGGATCAATGAATCAGCAGCGGTACAAAAATAGTTCAGTTCATCAGCAGTGGTACGAAAACAGTGGATCACTGAATCAGCAGCGGTACGAAAACAGTGGAACAGTTCATCAGCAGCGGTACGAAAACAGTGGATCAATGAATCAGCAGCGGTACGAAAACAGTGGATCAGTGAATTAGCAGCGGTACGAAAACATTGGATCAGTGCATTAGCAGCGGTATGAAAACAGGATCAATGAATCAGCAGCGGTACGAAAACATTGGATCAGTGCATTAGCAGCGGTATGAAAACAGTGGATCAGTGAATCAAAGCTGTACGAAGACTGTGAAAACTATATAATATGTGCTTGTGCCGAAGTGAGAGGTTTGTATTGCCTTCCGAATTTTAGCACGACGCTTGTGTTGTTTCTTAGTATATCTTACGACTAAATATCGTATTCCCTACTTGAAAATTCCATGTTCGCAACAGTCTATAGGTAATAAATATTCAAATATTCACGCAATAATGGGCCAGTTCATTTAAACCTCTCGTCCATCTTCTTCGCGAAGTCTATCGACTATAAATCATGTAGATCCTTATTTGCCAGCAAATTGCTAATCAGACGGATTTGATATACCGTCCCGCCGGCGCGTATTGATTCATAGTTTGTGCAACTAAGTTGGCGTTTGCCGGGAAATTTGTATCATTATTTTGTTATTTATGAGCCAACTTGCAACACTTTATTCCGGACTTGGCCGGAGGTGATGGCTGAGGGGTTAATTTTGTATTGATTGCCCTTGGCTCCAGAAGTGTTTTGAAAACAATGGGTGGTCGAACATCAAGATCACTAATAAGTGATTGTTTAGTCTACTTTTGAAGGATTTTATGACAGAACTGAAGTATATTTTCGTGGGGAGTAGTTTTCACGTTTTGAAGCATCAAAATCTGGAAATAAATTGTCAAACCGTTTGATTCGACATTTGGGTACGTCGATGACAAATGCATGAAGACTACTGCAATGCTATATTCTTTAGTATAAGACCATCAATTATTTTGCATACGGGGCTCAACATTTTATGTTGCCCAGCGCGGCTGTACCGTGATAACATCACATAAGCGAGTGAAGAGACAACGCCACGATTTCAACCAATCAGATCGGCCGTGTCGAGTGCGTTAACGCTTACCATTGGCTGAGACCTCTTCACTCACTCATGTGATAATACGCCGGTAGCGCCGCTGGGCGCTTTTAACCTTAGCTCCGACTCAGATTCCGACATCTAATTGTTACGTAGACCTTTTTTTTACACAGATTATTCTAAAAAGAAAATTTACTGAACTCTAATTGTTACGTAGACCTTTTTTTACACAGATTATTCTGAAAATAAAATTTACTGGACTCTAATTGTTACGTAGACCTTTTTTTTACACAGATTAGATTATTCTAAAAAGAAATTTTACAAGAAGCAAGTCTACAGAAAATTTAATAAGGTGTGAATTTACTCAAAAATTTAATTATTATAAGCTGGATCGCACTGATTTCTTGCATTATGTTAAAAACAAAAAACAAATTATACTTCAGCAAGACAAATATGTTATATTAATGTTATATCAATGGCGGGTAAAACATGTACATAACGACACATTTGTCTTGGCGGGTTCGTTGTATACAATTTCAAAATGGCAACCGGTTCGGGATATGACTTGTGTTTACTGTTTACTGCCAAGATAAGTGCATCAATCTGTATCATACATAGTGTCACAATGTCACGTTCTTTGACATTCACAATCTCTGAAAGTGAGGCATAACATTCGGTTGTCAATGTCACATTTTGTAGTTATTTAAAGCCACAGAGTAACTCCTTCTTTAAAGCTGTATTCCTTCTATTTCTTTATCCTTCTATTGTGACTTTTTTTTTCCGACCAACCAATATTTACATTTTTTTAATTTTTTTTAATGAAACTGACACGGATGGCTACATCACCTAATGAACTAGTTTTTCTGGTACCAGTGATGTCAGCCTAAACACCTTGGTG
>WYDE02174176.1:0-16892 GCA_009867175.2 Adela reaumurella | reverse complement strand
TAAAGAATTTACTAATCTAAGTGTATTTTTTGTACCTGCATATAATAAAGGAAATAAATAAATAATGATACAAAAAGGGGCAGGTGTTGATAATATATGGTGGTACAGGTACAGGTGGTGTTGTACATAACCTAGACTTATATTTGTGTATTCAAAGTGATTTCCGAAGCGAGACTCGAACCGGCAACCTCGAATATTGCCTTCAATGCTCTTCCAATAATTAAGCTATCCGACGATACTCTATTCTTTAATTTATGTGATGTTTCCACCGTCAGTCGGTAGATAGCGTTAAAATTTTTTTAAAGAGCGATTTAATTGTTAAGATCATAACATAACCTAACATAGACTAGGCAAGGCTTGGCTGTTAATTAGGTAAACTTGATAAAAAGCTGTAAAAAAACACACGCGGGGAGCACGATTAATATCGTGATTCCATTTACAGGGTTTCTTATACACCAATAGATGGCGTCAATGATACATATACATCTCACTTAATACGAATTTGGTCTCGGACTTTTTATGTCAAAGGGGAAATATATAACAGACTGACCGAGGAAGACAGGGGACGGTCCCGTGTCAAAAATGTTTAACGAAATTAGATGTACAAAATGTTTTTAAATGTGGATGGATTGAAAGAAGACATAGCGACAAAGATAGAGAAAGGTATACTTAGATTGTTTGGGCACATGGAGAGTATTGATGGTGAGAGAATGACTAAAAAAATATATAAAGCGAATGTGGAAGGAAGGGTTGAACGGGACCGCCCTAGGCGAACATAACATTAATAACATATTACTATTATCTTACCATTCATAATTTCATAAAAAAATATGAAAATTTTTTATACACAGTTGACGAATTATTTGACGATCATAATTTTTTTTAATAGAAGTAATCTTGTAATAAAAAAATGAAATGTCGTTTTTATGTGACTTATGTAAGGAATTAATTGATTTATGTAATTTATTTTATTAAATTTAAGGTTAATTTATTGGGTGTGTCAGATTGTTCGAGCGGGCAAGAACACGCCTCTCAAGCGGGAAGTGCGGGTTCGATACCCACTGGGAGCACAATATTCATAACTTTAGAATTTGTGTTAATGGCCGCTGAAGGAAAACATCATGAGGAAATTCACTTCAAGCCGGTGGGTCACCGTGGAAGGGTATGACTAAAATCCTCTCGTATCATGTAAATGCGTTTCTTGTAATAATAATAATACAGTATTATCTAATTTTGTGACGTGCTCGATGCTCTCTGATGCTAATAAACGTTAATCTTACGAATCTATAAATACCATAACCAAATAGGTAAACTTCTACGGAAAGGACAAGTTCGCAGCACCCGCAACCGGTGTACAAGCGATGTATGACAGTAGCTGAAGCAAGGGATGTATGGAACGTGTCACATGGAGCTCAATTGTCTCTGCCTACCCCTCCGGGGAAGAGGCGTGATTGTATGTATGAATGTAGATGTTTACAATGCACATACGTAGTAGCAAATATTTAATCTGGAATTTTAAAATAATACCAATAAAATAAATTAGAAATTTCTATTCTATTTCATTGCTTGCTAATGATATTGCGAGGTGTAGCATCCTATCATGGATGGCCACACCACGCACGGTTTACGTCTATAACACTTGTTTCTTTGCGCGGATCACGGCGCCATGTCAGCAACTTCCATGGGCTGTTGCGGGATACACTGAACAGGACGAGAAACACGAAAAAAACTTCATAGTCGTTATTCGACGCCCCGCACCCAGTGCGGTGGAACCCACCAGAGCGGGTGAAACCTACCTGTTAGCACTCGAGGGAAAAGTTTCCACGCGGTGTTTTCCTTCACCGGAGGGACTGGTACGACCTGTAAAGGCATTGAAATGTTCGCTGAAACACTGGCTCGACCCGTAGATCTTTTTCGCGTTGTTTTCTGTAACTACATGCGTTTATTTATTTTCTTTTAATCAATGAACGGTTCATTATTAAGGCAAATTTAGTAATTGCTATTTTTAAATGTTGAACAATGTTGCTACATTATACAAATTTAACCAGTACCTACATAGTAACCGTAAATAATAGGCTCAAAAAATAAAGCTTACAGCTTCATGTATTCCAACGCGTTTTATAAGTTATTTATATGTACTTATATAAGTTACCAATCACTAGGTATCAATCTACTCGTTGGAAAATACTCAAAATTACTCGTTAACCATTTACGCCCCGTGTAAAATACACCGGCTGTAATCTCTCTCAATAACGAAAAAGCTTCGCGAACCTAAGCCCCGCGCCGCGCCGCGCCGCTCCCGCCGCCCCGCCAGGAGGCTGCAAATTCGCGCGAAAGCTCTTCAATTTGCGAATGACCCGAGGCAGTCATTAGTGAGATTCGTGTCAAATCTCTTTGTTGTAAGCGCTCGCCGCAATAGCGGGCCACTGCCTCTGTCACTAGTGACGAAGAGGCACAATGTACAGGAACAACGCTTAACGAGAGTCCCGCCCACAGCACCTCACAGAACAGCCGTACTGACCTTCCGTTACATCACTACTACTGTCTGTTGTGTAGTAGTCACAAAGTATTGTAAGAAAGACATTAAAAAAACACACAAAATTTATTGCCGGGTCTTCTTCGGGGCGTAATCGAACTGGATGTAAAATGTAATTATATTGACAAATTACAGCGCCATTTTACTACCATAAGAATGCCGAATGAAGAACTAAACACTCTACCAATGTGCAGAATAGACTGCCCTGATAAAATAATGTAATGTATGATGTCGTAGTGATATCATAGGAATTGACTATTTCATGAAATAATCACTCTGGGAAAAATGGTGGATGTTAGGCGTAGGCAGAACACAAAAACAAGCGTTAACTAAATAAGTCCTTTTTGGTATTACGTATCTCTGAATTTGGCTTTGAGGAAACCATACAAAAACTTAGTATAAAAATAAAGTAAGATTTAAATAAGTCTGAAATTAATAAATGCCTAACCTTGAGATTTTGTTAATTTAACTCACAATTTTGGTTCATACATCTTAACATTATTGTTAAATAACCTTTAAACAGACTTGAGCGTCCCTTCAATTTAGAGTTATGGTAATTTTCAATTTGGATTACATTACTATAAAACAAACTTAAGCGAATCTTGCATCTTGAGTTACGATAACAATGAATTTGGACTGTAAAATTCATCCATTATGTCCTCCCAACTCTTCCAAAGAAAATGAGATTTTCATTTTTTATGTTACGAATCTCGCATTTCGTAGCCCTGATTTTGAATTAAGGGGATTTGAGTTACCTTAACTCAAATATTGAATTACGTAATTACTGCCCCTTTTCGGCTTTACATAAACATAAATATTTCTCCCAGAGCAGTCGAAAAAATTGGCCATATTGTAAAATAATCTTACGGTAAGCTTTCGGTTAGATATCATTAAATTGATTCAGTATCTGATACTGAATATGTTTTGATTAAAAATCAATATAAAATTAATCAAATAAAAAAATCAATTACAAAATCCGTAGAACAAATGTTGTCCAGTTTCATGTACATAATCATCCCATTCGGGTAGTAGTACCTATTAATTACTCAACACTGTGTATAAATATCAATTGTCATGCGTTAATCTCGCAAAAACTCTAAAATGGCTGGACCGATTTAGGTGAAATCTTTCATTTGTGTTTGAGCGTGTCCCTGAACGGTTTAGATTCACAATTTGACCCGATAAATGGCATTGCGTTCGAGCAGGACTACGTTACTAGAAGCTGTGTGCAAAATTTCATTGAAATAGGACACACTGCACAGACAACAAACAACTAATGCATATCCAGGGTGACACTGTAAGACCCGTCAGCATTATTACTACGCAATATGTCTGGTCAAAAAAGATAATTGTAAAAATATATACCGGATACATCGAAATATTCTTAAAGTAAAGTTGTAGCGGAAAGTAAATAAAATAACCGCGTATACTTTTGTAAGTAAAAAGCATATTTTTCCGTTGCTCGCAAAATGTATGTTAATATGGGATCTCCTGTTTCAGAGGCGGCACCCTGAAAGCCTCAAAGTTTTCAAATTAACATTCATTACTCCCCAACTTTATCACTGAAACTTTGGCCGGCGGGGCGCAAGTGAAACGTGTAAATACTGGAAAATATCTCGGAAGAGATGGGCTCATAGACGGCGATAATTGTATCCTTTTAATTATATAAAAAGGTTTCATTAGTTGATTGGCGCAGACGTTTTGCTCCGAGGGTCCGTTTCACTCTTACTTCTTAGATAGTTTATTCAGTTGATTGTGGAGCGTTGCGGCAGGACCATGCGACTTTTCCTTCGACTACGGCAAAGGAGAACTTAAGTTTATAATGGGTGTCGTTTCTGAGGAGATGCACTGGGAAATGGCAATGCATTTTGGCCGTTAATTTAATGAAAGGGTAATAATTATTTTCTTCAGTTAGTATTTCGTAATGTCTTTATTTTTTACTTTTTCTTGCGGGCTCTGCAGGAAGAAATAATTTTACAACATAATTGAAAAGTTGACAAAATAATGTCTTTGACCAAACAAGTATCACGTTTTATTAATAAAAAGTTAAATTGACCGAATGCTCCAGCGACTCATGGTGTCATTTTATTTTAATTAATTATTTAATAGCGGTGTTCGCGACTCCGTGTTTAGAGGCAAACGCGAAGCTCGGTGTATGAAGATCACACTTGAACAAATTTTGTTGTGTTATCGTGATTAAATTTGACGCGTGCACATTCTACACTAAATAATATTACGAAAACCGCATACCGTTACAATAAGCCGTGATTAAGTTATAACCAAACAAAAATGACGATGGACCGACAAAAAATTTTCAAACGGTTATTTTATGACTAATTTTCACTAATGTAACCTACCAGTAATACATTTGGGGGAAAAAGAATAAAATAACAAAACCAGACAAATCCCTCATTTCATTCTTATAATAAATAGTAGTAATTTGATTTTCAATCTGTAACTTTAGCTACAAAACTAAGTTAAATTTTCTAAAATAATAAATAAGATTACGTTTTTCTAAAAATCATGATATAAAAAAATTATAAAGTGGTAGTTGTGTATATGTAGTTAGTGTATAATGTACATATAAAATATAAAAGTTATAGTAATAATACTACAATTTATGTTTGTAGGATAGAGGTGTCAATTGCAATGGCCCTGCCGTATTGAAGCACTATTGGCGCCCGATCGCGGAGGGATTATGTTAATAGTATAACAATTGCCGCCGCCCCGGCGCCACCTCGCTCTTTACTGTTCCATTCCGACTGCGCTTAGAGTGAAGTGGACCTACTGAAGACGCGTTATACTGTGGCAATACGTAGAGTTTCCAGATAGTTTGAGCAGTGTCAGTTTTCTGTACGTAATGTTAACGTAATTTTGGATTGGTAGATATAGTAGGCGCTGGGTTATATACATAATAACTTAGATATATAACTTATACAATGACTAAATAAAAATGTATTTTATTTATTTATTAACACTGTTTAGCTGTGAACTGTTGCGCGGCAAATTGCCGTGGCCCGACGGTAAAATATAATTAATAAACCACAGCTATACACGCAACCAATAAAATATTCTAGTTTAAGAAAGTGAACCTCTTTCCTACATATTTATGGGATATCTTTAGTCTGCCTCTGAAGTAATTAAAACAGAAGGCGGCTTAGAATAAACCTCATTAGAAAGATAACGAGTGTGTCATTAAGGTTTTACTGCTAGCTACCTACTCGGCGAGTCGTTGTGCTTGTGTATCTTCGTCGGTCCGGGGCAGCTAGTACTACAGACAGAGAAAGCCAGGCGCACAATACGTACGTGACTGAGAATATTTGAATATATAGTCTATCTATATATTTATAAGTCAGGGGTGATGAGTAATTTGGCGGGTTTTTTGGGAGGTGGAAGCGTATCCGTGTTTTTCGTGTTAAAGTATTAGTTGAAATGGTTTTAATGCATAAAACAGTGCAATTTTGTGTGTTAATCATCTGGCATAAAAAATGGGTTGGATCGTTGCTTTTCGATCGTATTTGCACTTTTTTTTTTTTGGGCGGCAAATCTCGGTCTGTGACGCTTCGATCACGATCTCCCCTCGTAAGAAGGACCCAAGTTACTCCAAGGACACAATGAAATGTGATGCAAGACATTTTATTGGTCGTTCATAATCATCATTCATCTCGTCACAACAAAGAAATATATACGTCAGACATGTGCTGCATACCTTCTATAGGTTTTGCCTGTTCACATCATCACACTCATCTTCTTCAAATTAAACAACAACAACTACTACATGCCATTTTTACCGAAACGGACTAAAATGACATTTCATTGACATTACAGCGTTGCCAGCTTCACGCTGCTAGTGATTGCAGTCGACAAAAATGTCGTCGACTTTTATTGATTCAATATGTTTTTTTTTCATTTAATGAACCAATCCTCAGCCAGCATTTTAGGCGTTCTCGCATGGCTAAAACCTCACAGAGTACTTTCAAGTGTAACTTGTCGTGTAAAGTGATCCTTGAGGTTCTTGCCCGACAAATTAAGTTAGCTAATCGATAAAATTATCGACATCACATGCATGACTATATTAAATTTGTGTGAAAGTGGTAACGCTGCAAACGCCATTTTAGTCCATCATCCAAAAAAAGTTATTGTGTTAGTACGAAGTAACCACTTTTAAATGGAATTGTCATGCGAAGTGCTAACAGGTTCATTCTACCGTGAATCTTTATGATGCCTTTTCTGAAAGCGTGCGCTTGTTGTCAATGCCCATTGTCCATGCATTATATATAGGTACACAGAGATAAGCTTTATGTTACCTACACGGTTTTGAGCTGACCTATGGGATTGATTCTGTACTGTACAGCTTTTCATGAAATAAAACATATTTTGAAGGAGTTTTTTTTAAATAGGTACCTCCATTTATTTTAAGAATAGATATTTAACAGATTTATGCAACAAAAAAATTTTGCTCAATAAATTGCAAAAGGTGTAGAGCAAAAGTTGTTTCAAGTAGAGAATCAACGCTTTTCAAGTAGTATTTAATTAAGGGGATGCTTCATGGGGGCCTCAACTCAGCAAAAAGTATGCATATTTCATCTAACGATCTTACAAAAGAGGGAGATAAAGATAGAGAACAGGGTTTGCCCCTTAGTTAATTGTGACAAATCCTGAGTAGTTATTTAGAAATCCTTTTCTATTTGAAGTGTAAATGAAATATTATAGGTATCTATAGTATTACATTTCTCAAATTTTATTAAATTATTGTCTTAATAATAATTATTAATTAAATTATATTCTAGGTATTTACTTCACAAGTTACATGAAATGTGCGAACTTTATAGCTTCATAATTCTTACAGTAAACACATTTTCAGCTTTCTAATTCTATAGGAACATAGTAATTGGTCTTGTAAAGCCAAATTGGTTTAGATTTTGAATCAATTCCACAAAATGAGGGTCTGAGAAACTAAGGCTTTTTTTATGGAGTGCGAGTGATGAAGCATACTTTTAAAATTCTCGCATCTGGTTTTCGCTGGTTTTCTGCTTAGCTGATCTCTCTGAGGATGCGTCGTAGGGAAAGGTAAAGATAGCGGTCTCTGCTTAAATTTTGATTACTGTATGATATCAGGATGGAGCTCGGAGTATCCACACGGCGGCGCGCTACGGACACATCGGCATCATCAACACCCTGCTGCAGAAGGGAGAAAGTGTTGACGTCACCACCAACGTAAGCATCAGCCCTTATTGATTAATCCTCAATATCTTTTTATTAATCTTTCTTGCTGCCGAATTTAATTTATTTCTGATCCGTCCTGGAAAGTCTTCCTCAAAAGAATAAACTCACGTGGCATTCATGAAACTGGTCCGCTTCCTAAACATGTTGTTGAACCGACGCATAAAGTCCGGTGATCAAGTCATCATTGGAACTATATCACCAATCCCAGGGAAATAGCTAAGTCTACCCGTGTACTCCTGTTCATGGTCGTCTTCAGTTTCTATCTTCTTTATGGACTTGAGGACGTTCTTCCACCCAGATCCTTTAGCTCCTCTATTTCAACATTGTTCTCTCCAAAAAAACGTACCATATAAGGAACACACATTACGCATTTCGCCACAACGTAAAAATGTATTTCTTGTTCTCCACAATATGCACAGTGTGTATCCTCTTGTGTGTCCAGTGTGTGTCTTGTTGTTATCTTTATTTTCTGTTAAAATTGTATTAAGTTTCATTGTTTGTGTTTCATTGTGTTCTTTATTGCTACCTTTATATTGTTATTCTTAAATAAGACAGGTCGACTGTCACAGATTGCCTTAAGCAATAAGTCCGCCTTTTGTACAAGTTTTATTGATATGCAATAAAGTATATTCTATTCTATCCTCTTGACTTGTAACTATAGGATAACATTTTGCTTCGTATATCGATTTTAATTATCGATCTTACAATTCATGCAGATATTAATATGAGATAGTAATGCATGAATTGATGTGAGGTGTTAGCTTTTAAGGACTAAATGAAGAACACGATGAAAATCTGTGCATCCTCTCGGTTTTTATAAATTTCATCAACTTCTGGTTGACAGGACAATTACACAGCGCTTCACATAGCAGTGGAATCCTGTAAGCCAGCTGTCGTGGAGACGCTACTTGGATACGGAGCTGATGTCCACATCCGGGGTGGCAAACAACGGGAGACACCTTTGCATATAGCTGCGAGGATGTCGGAGGGTAAGGCTTTCGCTTTGTAATCAATAATCACTGCTACTGATACCACTAATGTGTTTTGCTTTTCACTTTGGTTTTCCTTCTCCTCCAAAAGCACTGAATATATTCGAATGGGGTTTTCGCTGTAAGATATTACGCTATTTAGCAAGTTTTCGGGCTACCAAACAAGTCATACTATCGCAGGAACATCTCGGTCCTAGTATTAGGTACATTATTATATTGTTTATATATTTGTTATCAAATTCTTGTACGCCCGTGTGAACGATGGTAAAATTATCATGAGCGGACTGATTGAGCAAATTTAAGCGGAAACTCATTGTGAATTACTTCTATCTATCACTATTTATAGAAATAAATATTTCGAACAAATAACCCAAATTACAGAATCGATTAAGAACAATGTTCCGTTCAGGTGACAAGTGTGCCCTTATGCTGTTGAAGTCTGGAGCGGGTCCAAACAAATCTACCGAAGACGGGCAGACGCCGGTGCACGTAGCCGCTAAATATGGGAATCTGGCGACTCTAATTTTGCTGTTGGAAGACGGAGGTGATCCCTTGAAAAAATCTAAGGTAAATATCGTCAAATGTGTAAATGTAGCTTGTTGGTATTTGAAAATATTCCTTTCTAAGTATCGATTTCATGAAACGGTATTGTGTGTTTCAGTAAGTTTACGAGTATCATTTCGGTATGTTTCAGCTTGGCGAGACTCCCTTGCATCTAGCGTGTCAAAGCTGTAAGCCAGATATAGTTGGGCATTTAATATACTTTGTGAAAGAAAAGCAAGGAGCAGAAGTCGCGACCGCATTCATCGATGCCGTAACATACGAGGTCGGGGCCAGCGCATTGCACTACGCTTGCAATATAATGAAGGAAGATGTCGAAATACCATCTTCTGATCGAGAAGTTGTCAAGCTGCTTATTGAGAACGGAGCAGACGTGACCATTCAGACCAAACAGGCGCACGAAACAGCCTTCCATTACTGCGCCATCGCCGGCAACAACGACGTAATGAGCGAGATGATCACTCACATGTCTGCAACCGACGTATCTAAAGCTCTCAACAGACAATCCACAATCGGTTGGACGCCTCTCCTCATCGCTTGCAACCGAGGACACATGGAACTCGTCAGTAACCTCCTGGCGAACCACGCCCGAGTGGACGTGTTCGACGTGGAGGGTCGCTCTGCCTTGCACCTGGCAGCGGAACACGGATATCTGCAAGTATGTGACGCGCTCCTCACGAACAAAGCCTTCATTAATTCGAAGGCTAGAAACGGTCGCACTGCCCTACATCTTGCGGCTCTGAATGGATACACCCATCTTGTAAAATTTCTCATTCGGGACCACAATGCAGTCATCGACGTTCTAACGTTAAAGAAGCAGACACCTCTGCATCTCGCAGCCGGTGCTGGTCAAATCGAAGTATGTAAGCTCCTACTCGAACTCGGAGCTAACATCGACGCGACGGATGAGCTCGGCCAAAAGCCAATTCACGCGGCCGCGCAGAACAACTATTCCGAAGTCGTCCAGCTATTCTTGCAACGTCACCCTAATCTCGTGATGGCAACGACGAAGGACGGGAACACTTGCGCGCACATCGCTGCAATTCAAGGCTCCGTGAAAGTGATCGAGGAGCTGATGAAGTTCGACAGAAACGGAGTGATCTCTGCACGCAACAAGCTGAACGATTCTACACCGTTGCAGTTAGCCGCCGAAGGCGGTCATGCGGACGTAGTTCGAGCACTCGTCCGCGCAGGCGCCTCTTGTACAGATGAGAACCGCACTGGCCTCACCGCTGTTCACCTTGCGGCACAATACGGCCACACTCACGTCTTAGACGCAATGCGCTCCACCAACACATTGCGCATATCCAGCAAGAAGTTGGGTTTGACACCACTGCACGTAGCAGCTTACTATGGGCAAGCAGGTCAGCAATTCGTAATATTACCCTCATAGAGGGTGGTGTTACATTAAGTAAAAATAAATACTTAAATGTGTTTTAATGTTTACAGAAACGGTGCGAGAATTGTTAGCTCACGTTCCTGGTACAGTAAAGTCAGAGCCGCCGACTGGAACATCTCTGGTACCGGAACTAGGGGCAGAATCCGGTCTGACCCCACTTCATCTGGCAGCATACTCTGGCAATGAAAACGTAGTCAGATTGCTGCTCAACTCTATCGGTGTACAAGTCGATGCAGCTACTAGTGAAAACGTAAGACGACTTTTTATAATGGAATTGGATTTACTTCCGTACATAATACTTAGTTCTACTGATATAGTACGCTCGCCTACTATAGTCTTCTGTTAGATAAAATATAA
This sequence comes from Adela reaumurella, assembly GCA_009867175.2. Lineage (NCBI taxonomy): Eukaryota > Metazoa > Arthropoda > Insecta > Lepidoptera > Adelidae > Adela > Adela reaumurella. Next base: position 5,824 of record WYDE02174176.1, on the reverse strand, counting down.
TAAAGTATAAGTATGTGCATGTACGCGAATGCGTTAAAACAATGTGATACTAAAAAAATCGAAGCATAAAAAAACAGTGCCTTTCCTCCTTTGATAATTTTCTTATAATAAAACTTACGTTTCAGGGCTACAATCCGCTGCACCTGGCATGTTTCGGTGGGCACATGTCAATTGTGGGATTACTGCTGAGCAGGTCAGCTGAGCTTCTGCAAAGCACAGACAGGCACGGAAAGACCGGTTTGCACATCGCTTCGACACATGGCCACTATCAAATGGTGGAAGTTTTACTCGGACAAGGAGCGGAAATTAACGCAACTGACAAAAATGGATGGACGCCCCTTCATTGCGCCTCAAAAGCGGGCTATTTGAACGTAGTTAAACTTCTCTGTGAATCAGGAGCTTCCCCGAAAAGCGAGACGAATTATAACTGCTCTCCAATTTGGTTTGCTGCGTCAGAAAATCACAATGATGTTTTGGAATACCTACTTCACAAGGAACATGACACACAGTCACTAATGGAGGATAAGAGATTTGTATACAACCTAATGGTTTGCTCCAAAAACCATAATAATATTCCTATTGAAGAATTCGTACTGGTGTCTCCAGCTCCTGTCGACACTGCTGCAAAGCTGTCGAATATTTATATAATTTTATCCACGAAGGTCTGTATGCTCCATTATTTAAAACCTATTTAAAATTTTGTATTTACGATCAAATTTCCAATGATTAAATATTTCACAGGAAAAAGAGAGAGCTAAAGACCTGATAGCTGCGGGCAAGCAGTGCGAGGCTATGGCGACTGAGCTGCTGGCATTGGCTGCCGGTGCCGACTCTGCGGGTCATATCCTCACCGCCACAGATAACCGCAACATCGAATTTCTCGACATTTTAATCGAAAATGAGCAGAAAGAAGTCATAGCGCATACTGTAGTCCAGAGATATCTTCAGGTAAACAATAGGTAACTTCTTCAACAATAGGTAACTTCTTCAGCGTATTGATCTTACTCAACCTCGGTCTAGAGGATGAATAAAATTAAACTGAATTTTCTTTTCCAGGAACTCTGGAGAGGGGGCCTCAACTGGTCCGTATTGAGGACGATGTTTCTCTTCTTCGCCTTTATCTTTTGTCCACCAGTTTGGCTCGTATTTTCTCTACCCTTAGGTCATAAGTACACAAAAGTGCCTATAATTAAGTTCATGTCTTACCTCACTTCGCACATTTACCTGATGACGCTCCTCGCGATCGTCGGAATTACTCCCATATACCCGGTCCTGAGGGACAATAATTTACTGCCTTACTGGTATGAATACTTGCTGCTCATTTGGTTGAGCGGTCTCCTGCTATTTGAGCTTACCGATCCGAGTGATAAGTCCGGTTTGGGATGGATCAAAGTAGCAGTACTCCTTTTTGGGATGTGCGGTGTCGCCACGCATGTCATTGGCATGGCCTTCGTCAATTGGATTTACTGGCCGACTCTTATGTATTGTAGAAACCAGTTTTTCGCGTTATCATTTCTTTTGGCCTGTGTACAAATCCTTGATTTCCTATCATTCCATCATCTGTTCGGACCTTGGGCGATCATCATCGGTGACTTGATGAAAGACCTGGGAAGATTTCTCGCCGTACTAGCGATTTTTGTGTTTGGATTCTCCATGCATATCGTCGCATTGAATCAGCCATTCAAAAACCCAAATCCGAATGAACGAAGACAATTACCGAAGAAGAAAGGATACTTCACAGATGGTAATTATCATTCTTTATTATATTTGAATAAAGTCTTTTTCAAATGCTTTATGATGTATTCAATACCAACTACAATTTCAATGTTATTAACATGTTTTATCTATGTTAGCTCGTAAATCACGTCTAAAAAGGCAATTGCGAATAGAAGCTGAGTGGATCACTGAACCCCCAAAAGTCCCGTATTATGGGGATTATTACCGAAGAAAACAAGAACCAGGGAGTAAGTGTCGATGTTAGCAGTGGTAGCTAATATTTTGCGAACAGGATTGTTAATAAGTACCTAATAAGGTGATTTTCTGTATATCTAAAAATTTGTTCATAAGGGTGCATCTATCAATTCGTATTGGTTTCCATAAAAATATTATATGAGCCAAACTTATAATTTTTCTAATTGGTTTGTTGGAAAAGACTCTAACGATTTGAAGAAAAACACTGAGAAGCCGCTTTTTGGATCTGGAAATCAATTGGGCAGAGTCTCATTTTCTCAGAGAACTCATTCAGACAATTCGCCTTATCGAACACTAAACGACCTATTTTGTCAACAGAGCGAAGCTCGGTCAACTGTTGTAATATGAATTGCCGAATCATTAAGGGCCGAGTTTTACATCACTATTACGATAAACAATCCTGTTCGCAATGGAAGACCAATTTTGTAAATAGCCAATGTTTGGTTTATGAAGAAGCTCACGTGTGCCCTTGATCTGGTGCTGTCACTCTCACTCGATGTTGAATGCGAAATGCCTTGTTGTACATTGTTTCACGACTTCATCGAGGTTCGTACGAATCTCGTCGAATGGCTCTTGTGAACGCTTTTTGAACGCCAACGCCATGTCATGTCTTCATATTATTTTATATTTTTCTCATTGCATCTGCTTTGCTATGAAATTCACGTTTGTGCAACCGCTTTCAAAAAGTGTTTAAAAGACAATTATGTGCCTTAGAAGTGTCGCTTCATCGGTGATTTTAGTGGTGTGTTTAGCTGAATGCGCGTGGGTTGTCGGAATGTCGGATCACTGCATCGTCGGGCCAGAATGGTTTATTTGCGCATGGGCATTCCTAGCTTATTATTTCTACTTAGTGTCTGTTTGCAGGTGTGGGGCTAGAGGAAGTGTTGGGCTGTGTGTTTAGCATGTTTGTGGCGTGATTGTTTCGAGGAGGCCTGTTCCGGTCTCGATGCCGCTCGCTCTGTGCAACACCACACTGGCAGTGTCACTAGCATGGGGTATGGACGTGGACTGTTACTTTTTGTTTTGATATGAACTGCTTTTAGCCGATGTGTTTATTTTATGTTTCCTTTTGTTTATTTTTATTGGGAACGTTTGTCACCCGTTCTAGTCGTTGTGGTAGATTCCGGATGGCTTAGTTGTCGATCCGGCGCCGTGTAGTGCGAGGCAGAGGTCCAATGTTCCGCTGTGATTTTAGCGTCGATGACTCCGATCGAGGCATTCGAGAAGTTGTTTTTCGCCGTCTTCGGGCAGATCACGCTGCCGGACCTCAACTATATATCGGACGAGAGGCCCAGCTGGACCCAGATCCTCTTCAAACTGATATTCGGCGCTTACATGCTCGTCTCTGTGATCGTCCTCATTAACCTTCTAATCGCCATGATGTCCGGCACCTATCAGCGGATCCAGGTAATTCGTGTGTTACGTCCGTTGGCCTGTCGCTTGTTCGCAGTGAAAATGAACCCGGCGCTGTCGTTCGAGCTGCTCTTCTTCGCTGTGTTCGGGCAGACGACGACGGAACAGACGCACGCCAACGAGAAGGGCGCTCAGCCCCAATGGACCAACTACCTTTACAAAATCATCTTCGGCGTATACATGCTGGTGTCGGTGGTAGTGCTCATCAACCTGCTCATTGCCATGATGTCAGATACGTACCAGAGGATCCAGGTAACGCAACACGAGGTCGCTCCGTGTGACGCCACGCATACTGAACGTGCCATATTGCAATGAGGCGTGCGTGACATGCTACCTAATGCCGATAATCTATTTAGTAACTAGTTACTTTTGTTACTCTCTTTCATATCGCAAACATTTTTTTTTATTTGTTTATTCAGGTAATCTACAATTTATCAATAATATATGTATTTGTACAGAGTTTGGTATTGCAGAGAGAATTAAGTCTATTACTGATATTATTCATCACAAAAGTATGTATACATAATTTATTTATATGTGTAAAATTACGTAATATGTATCTACATATTTCCATGTAACCTTTATATCTATGTATTAGTATGTATTTTGATATCTATGTATTATTATGTTATAGTTTTTGTTTTGTTTAATATATATTCACCTAATGATTTATATTTCTTCTCCCTACTTTAATTGTACGCCCACATACCCTACTACCACATCCCAAAGGTTATTACGCAAAGAGTGCACGTCTGCACTAAGCTCGTCTATTGTAACCATTTTATGAGTACAATAAAGAATATACAAATACAAATAAAAATACATTTTCTAGTTTAGTTAAAATGGGCTAATATCGAACTGATCGTTCATATAAAGGTATAAGCAAAGTACGACTGTTGTGCTTAGCATGAAAATGAAAAACTTAGTAGGATCATTTTCTAGCTTACATTAATTTATAAAACATAAAAAAAATTTAACATACTAAAACATTTCATTTATAAAACGAAAATAATAATTCACAAGGAAAATATCCAGTTCCATCGAAATGAAACTAAGAGAAACCTTGAAAAAGCGCCAGCTGCCGCTGAAGCGAGCTTGAAGATTTTTTATTGAAATAGAGAAAGTCAAATCATGAACGTGTCAGTGATTTGCAAAGACAAAGCGTGTTTATTCTGCTACAAAAAATGAAAACAAGAATTTTATAGACATAAGGTCTCTAAATAGGCGTTACTCGTACATTAGACAGAAGTCTCAAAATAGTTCATGCTATATATCAAAGAACTAAAATTATTTTCTCTACATACACAGTAAAATTTTGACAATGTTACGGCATTTTACGCGGCCGGAAGTTTATTTCTGCGACGTTTCGGGCTGATCGTTCAACTCGTTATTAAGAGTCAGCCTCCACATCCGGACGTAGCGACTGAATGACCAGCCATTTTATTCGCCCCACTTCTGGGCACAGGCCTCTCTCATTTGCATGATATGAGAGGATTTAGGATTTAGACATGTGTACACTTCCACGGTGAAAAACCGGCTTGGAAGTGGGTTTCCTAACGATTTTTTCCTTCACCGGTGTTTCAGCAGTTATAAATATTGTGCTCCCAGTGGGAATCGCACCAGCACCTCCCGCTTAAGAGGCGAGCTCTTGCCCGATCGGCTAATCTGACACCTCTATAGTCTTACATTTCTCTAATTTCGTTTCTAGTAAAGAGATATTTACGTCACAAGTTACATGAAATGTGCTAACGTTAGAACCACATAATTCTTACAGTAAACACATTTTCAGTTTTCTAATTCTATAGGTAAATAGTAAATCATCTTGTAAAGCCAAATTCATTTAGACTTTGGATCAATCCCACACAATGTGAGTGTGCGTGTGAGAAAGTGAGGCTTTTTGTATGCAGTACGAAGCGTCCTCTTAAATGAAAAAATAGTACCTAGGTATGCAGTAATAACTAATAATAGTAATCTATCAAAAAAGTTTTCCCGAATAACATTTTTCCAATGGGACACGTTTAAATATCGTCATAAAAGCAAAGGCGCTGCTCCCTCCCTAACGCAAACGAATGTTACCCAACAAAGGTTCGTCCTTTGCTTGTGTGTTCGTCAAAATAAACAATTCGCTGTCCAAAGAGAGATCCTTGCAAATGACACGATAAGGACCTAAAAAATCGCAGAGATCAAACGCTTTGAAGCTAGCTCCGAAAATAATCACCAGTTGGAACTTGGAGACCCTAACAAAATAATGGCTCATATAGGCATCAGGCATTTCAATACCGAAAGATGTTATGCGTATGACAGCTCTGTACAAGTGAAAACCATCCATGGTACACTTCGCGCTGTCAGTTTTTTTTTTTTTAATAGACAACTAGCATGGGTGGCTGAGCCCAAAACTTCAAAAGAAGATCGGACACAGCCAATGACACCACTCCTCACG
>WYDE02174065.1:0-10915 GCA_009867175.2 Adela reaumurella | reverse complement strand
CCAGTTTTCTGGTACCAGTGATGTCAGCCTAAACACCTTGGTGACTTATGTAGGTAGGTGCCATATCAGCGCTTCCCCAAATCATTCTCTCATCAATCATTCACTCCTTGCATCCAACCAAACCATCTAAGCATACATTTTCTCTATCCGTGTGTCTGTGTCATATTTCAATCCACATTCTCTTTTACGCGTATTTTTAAATTAAGATAAATTAACCTACACATTACATTAGCTGTTTTTGTATTTTAATAATTTTGTCATTGCGGAAATTTTCACTAACATAATTGTATAATATGTACATACATACATACATATCACTCACGCTAAATCCCGAGAATCGGTGTAAAGAGAGCAATCGGTGTTGTGCTACAACAACTCCGGTACATAACAGCACAACACACCACCACATTTCGCAACATGTTCGGACAAGATATCAAGCAGCATGTAAGGCACAAACACCCACCTACTGCATGACTTGGTAGACGTACCGTGACAATGTGAGAGGTGGCGAGCCTGTCGCCCTTTAGCCCGGCATCTTGTCCTTATAATTATATATGTATACATACATATCCCGAAAATCGGGGTAAGCAGAGCAGTCGGTATTGTACTGCAAGAACTCTAGTAAATTACAGCACAACACCGAACACCACATTTCGCAAGGTATTTTCACTAACCTGTTGTGTGTGTTTAAACGTTTATGGTGATTATATCATTTTATAATAAAACGTTTCCAAGAATTTTTTTGTAATCTTATCTAAACATGTTTACATTTTTTTTTACTTTTTGAAAACATACAAGAAGTGTTGACTGTATACGTGACATGACACATGGCATTGACATAATTTTTTTTCTCTTGAGACGTGGAAACTTGCCCCTGTAAAACACTGAATGCATTACTGTTGTGAAACGGCTATGTAAAGTACGTGTTTTCCGTCTATTCAGTGTAGTCAGACAGAAACATTGCACTATACTGTGTCAAGATTAAGGTAACTTAGGTTCATCGCGGTTCACTAGTGTGTGACATAAGAGGTGTGAGAGAACCATGAAAGATTGAAACAATAAAAAAAACTGGCTATGTCTGATCAAAACGCACCGATGCACCGAAGTTCAAGTGGAATCCAGATGAGAAGAGTTCCAATCATCCAGGCATGGTACTCGTAGAAACGAAGAATCACCCGCAGTGATGAATCCAACGACCATTGTCCGACTTCCTTGCATGCATCACTCAATCTGGGCAGCGGTTGTCCAACAGTTGCACCTTGACAGCCGTCAAGTCCGCCACTCGTGATCCAACCAGGTTCTGGGCCAAGATGCTGGCGAGTCCGTAGGTTTTGTTTCAGCGCTGAGAGCGCTTTCGTACTCTATCTGACAGCCGTGTCAGAGAGAGGACAGAGAGCGCTCTGAGCGTTGAAACAAAACGTACACACTTCCAGCATAGACACGCTGATATATACAGGGTGTTTGGCACATGAATGGACAAATTGTTATTGTAGGTTAATGGGGTCATTTGCAAGGTTTTCACCCTTGATAACTTTTGTCAGGTGTCACCGACACCGTGGTACCGAAATACGATTTATAAACAAGAGTTTATAGCTGGGATTTCGTTAATTTTTAAAAATAAAGAAAAAAATCGTATCTCGATACCACGTGACACCTGAAAAAAGGTATCAAGGGTGAAAACCTTGCAAATGAGCCCATTAACCTACAAAATAAAATTGTCCATCCATGAGCCAAACACCCTGTATAATGACTGCACGACCTCAGTCGAAATATTGGCCATAAGTAAGTGTTTATAATTTTCGTGTCTTAATAGGATTAATGAGAGGATTTTACTCATATACTTCCACGGTGACCAACCGGCTTGAAAATGGGTTTACTCGCGATGTTTTCCTTCACCGGAGTGTCAGCGGCCATTTAGCACAAATTCTAAAGTAAATATTGTGTTTTTTTATGTATTTTTTTCCCGGTTAGGCGGTATAGCTAGTAGACTTACTTTAGTCGACGTTTCGTCCACCACGCTGTGGACATCTTCAGGACAGGCACCGGCTAACCGAAAAAAATACATAAATATGTCGAATTGCGATAAAAGTTTTAACAAATGTATTAAATATTGTGCTCCCACTTGAGAGGCGTGCTCTTGCCCGCTCGGCCAATCTGACACGCTCTCATATCATGTAAATGAGAGAGGCCTGTACCCAGCAGTGGCGCGAATAAAATGGCTGCAAAGAAAGAAAGAAAGAAGTAGGATTAAACTGATTGATTGAACAAAGCGAAGTCACAAAATTTTTTTGTGTGTATGTTTTTTTCTGTGTTTGTCAGCACAACTCCTCCTAAACGGTCCGGCCAATCGGGCTGAAATTTTGAAGGTCCATTCTATACGCCAACAGCTCACAAAATACAAATTTTCACCTTCCTAGAAGAATTGAATAGAAAGACGCATTGCCGGAAATTTTTCCTAAACGGTTCTGTCGCGAATTTCGGGCTGAAATTTTGTGCTTTCATTCTAAATACCTATACATTGCCACGCTCCAATTTCCTAGAAGAACTGACAAGAAACTTCTAATTTTTCAACGCCCTTGGCGAGTATCACGAAACCTGTTACGAAAAGGCTGGCGTAGAAGTACGTTGGCAAAATTTTCCTCTGGTTTATTTTTATTTTGTTATTTTTCTGAAAAGAGCGCCCAAAGTTGCCTAAGAATGGTTCCTGGGGGTAAGTATTCCTTTAATTGGCTCCAAGAGAAAGACGGAGAGAAGAGGAAGAGGAAGAGTGTCAGATTAGCCAAGCGGGAGGCGTGGGATCGATCCCCACTGGGAGCACAATATTTATATCTTTATAATTTGTGCTAAACTAGCTGCTGTCACTCCGGTGAAGGAAAACATCGTAAGGAAACCCACTCCCAAGCCGGTTGGTCACCGTGGAAGTGTATGACTAAATCCTCTCATACGTGTAAATGAGAGAGGCACATACCCAGCAGTGGGGCGAATAAAACGGCTGCAAAAGAAGAGGAAGACGGAGACTGAATAAGTCATTCTCGACATCTCAGAGGTTTAGTAGCTTGCCATAGGGAAGCTGGCACATGGCGGAGAGCACAAGACGACGCGACGCGGAGTACGAGAGGAGAGCGGATAGCTGCGGGGGAGGTTGCCGGAGGGGGAGGGGAGATAAGTTCGTTACTCGTTAGCCGACAGAACCGGTAGCGAGTGCGCATCGCCGCAGCTGCGCGTGCGCGGCATTGACCTGAGGTTACACTGAACACAGAAATGCAGTTCATTCTCACTTTTCTTTAACTGAAGAAAACTGGGATTATGCTCATACTGCACATGCAAGATACATACATACCATCACGCCTCTTCCGCGGATGGGTAGACAAAAACAAGAGAGTACCATTAGATTAGTTCCTGAAATATATCCTTTGCTTCTTACATCGTCATACATCCCTTCATACATACATGCCGTGCCGGTTACGTGTGCTGCAAACTTGGCCCTGTTTGTCTCGTCCATCCAAATTCGCTTCATATATTTATTTGGCATGGAATCTGAATCAGGAACTGAAATAATATGTAATTCAAAAACTATTACCTATATCATCACAATGGCTTTTTACGTGGTCGACGACGACTGTCTCTTAAGTGCAAACCCTTTCTTAAAAAGGCGGTGTCTGACTCTTCTGTATACTAGTGCTTTTCCTGTTCTTAGGTCACGACGCTGTCGCCGGGATGGGAGCTTGGGCGGCGGTGCTGGAGACGAGAATGGCTGCAGCTTCTGCTGCTGAATTTAGGAGTCTCCCTAGAGCCGGGGATTCTGGATTCTCCATGAAGACTGAAAAAGTGTCTTCGTTGTTGGTTTGCTACGGAGGCTGAAGGCGCCTGGCACTCAGTAGTGGTGAGAATTCCCCCCGTGGAACAAGAACGTGTGATTCCCACTTTTCTTAAACTCACGAAAACAGGGATGCTGCACACGCAAGATACACCATCTTGTAGATTCACAATAGTATATCTATAAGCCTCTGCCCTTTCCTCCGATGCTTCCAACCTCAAGCCATGCACACAAGTAGATAAGTTAGCGTTTTCAAAGTCAGCGTCGTTGACTCAGTGGTTGCAACTATCGGTATTCGCTTCCCGTAGTTAAGCACTGCCGAGCGCGCTCAAGTAATAGATGAGTGACTGCTTGACTGTTAATGCTGGCCGTGGTTCGGATTATACATAAAACTGTACGTCCCTTCCCTCACCTTACAAGGTGGTCGGGTTTAACCCGTCCGGGTTGCACCACTGCACCGCACTCATTGAAGGATGGTCGTAGCGGCTATGAAAAATAGTTCGTATTTTCCGTCCAATTCAGTGTAGCGGTTCGATTTGAGGGAAGCGCTGTCATGGCAATTACCTTATTCACCAAGGTATTTTCGGCTGACGTCACTGAAGACAATTAGTGCATTACGTGATTTAGCCATCCATTTCAGTTTCCATAAAAAAAAAATATCATTTTAAGAAAAGTCTTTCTTCTCTCTTTCTTTTGCAGCCATTTTATTCGCCCCACTGGTGGGTACAGGCCCTGTACAGGCCTCTCTAAAATACAAGATATGAGAGGATTTTAGTCCACGGTGACCATTCGGTTTGAAAGCGGGTTTCCTCACGATGTTTTCCTTCACCGGAATATCAGCGGCCATTTAGTACAAATACTAAAGTTACAAATATTGTGCTCGCAGTGGGTATCGAACTCACACCTTCTACTGTATAGGCGTGCTCTTGCCTGTTAGGCCAATCTGATACTCTATGAAAAGTAATATTGAAATATATATTTGCTTTGACATACGACCGATAATTTGACATATGACCTGCAATTAGTAGGTGCATATTTATCGAAATTCCTGCGAAACGAAGAGGGTAAGCGGTTAGGCTAGAAGTCGGGAAATCAGGGTGAGTTTTTGGAGAGTAAGGTATGCAGAAAAGGTAAAATTTTCATTTGTATTTCATTTAATAAATAAATTAAACATCGACCTGGTGTGCCTTGTAGTTTGTATGGCGCCTCTCTGTTTTCGCGAAGAGTGGTGTTATTTCCAGTGCTAACCTTTCCTCAAAAGTCTGGGCGAAACCACACATGTCGATTCACTATAAAAAAGTCAGTATTCGATTAGGGTTGCGAGCAAGTGGCAATAAATAAATACGTGTTTCTTCAAAAAAAAAATATATGTATTAACAAATAACCCTAAATAAATAAGTATTTATTACTTCCTAACTAAGAAATAGAAATAAAAAATTCTCAGCGAGAAAATAAAATAAATTACAAAACTAAGTATGAAAATCTCATTCTTTACTAATTACAATGTCTTAATGATGAATTTTTACAAACTATGTATATACTTTTAGACAACAAATAAAAAAAACAGTCAAGTGTGAACATGTTTGCATGTTGGCATTTCATCTAAAATTTTAATTTTGGCCCTTTGTAATATATCTAGCTTTTCACAAGATAAATATTTTTTGTAACAAAGTGAACAATTTTCTGCATAGTAAATTAGTCGACCTATACAGTAATTTTTTTTACAGAATTTACAAACAACAGTTAATAGGAAAAATCTTATAAATGTTACATATTTTTAAAATTTAATCAAGACTGCCTAATGACGCAATACAAAAAGTATTAAAATTAAAAAAAAATTATTGTAATTCACTTTTTACCAGAAGATTAGACTAATTTATCATTGTTCTCTCTTTGAGCAAAAGTTCTACTTATTTTGGCGTCAGTTTCATGAAGATCGGTGCAGTAGATCCAGAGATATCTGCTTGTGACCGACAGACAGACATACAGACACCAGAGCTATCTCATCATATCCTTTGCATTATTTTGGCGTTTCTTCGTCTTACATAAAAATGTGTTTTGCAATTATTTACATTATGCATTATAAAAAATAAATATTAAGTCAATTTTGTAAACTGTACAAAATTGTTATTTATTTATCTATGTATTTATCAATTATTGCTAAATATGAAACAAAATACATTTCCCAACACCGTTATTAACATCGGCGTGGTAGGTAAGTTGTTGGTACACCTAGAATTAACAATTTTGCATAATTCATATGTTAACAAGCACAAAATTAAACAAATAATTGTTCAATGTCCAAACGTGGCTAAACTATTTATTAGGTATCGTTTAATTTGTGGGGTTGTCGTTTCATGATTGTTACCCTTCTAATAATTATTAGTTTCGCTCGTTAAACGGAAAGAAGGGTGGTAAAAAATTAAAAACTTGTCAAGTTATGGTTATTTGTTTCTTGGCATAAAAATTTGTTTAACGATGGAAAAGCGATTTTAATACAAATGCGCAAACTTCGTTTTTATTTTGACGTGAATTTTAAATATATATTTCTAAATGGGCCTTGCATTAGAAAATCACAAGCTTTGACAGCTGCAATTTTTTCATTAGTTAATTAAGTTATAGATACAGGTTCACTGAGGGTAAAATGCAATTATTGAGTTTTAATTTATTCATTATAGCATGTACTGTAAATTTAACAATGCTGATTCGTTTGGCAGATAATATTTTGCATTATTTTAAGCGTGTGTACGCTGTGGAAATATGATTTGTTATTTGCCCCATGCTCTCCACAAATAACTCCTTATAAAAGAAATGACATTATTACTTACTTGTGGTGCATAAAATATCTCATTATTCTTAAGATTACTTGTGATAAAATCTCGCATTCTTCTCGTCGGTCCATTCTAAACGCAGTCTTATGAATCATAATAAATACAAGTACGTTCATCGTGACCACTCCTCAGAGTAACTGCACAGTTCGTAGCATAGTATATACTACATATACTGTGATATACCACAGCGCTCAGTTCCTTAGTACCTATAGTACCTGCAGTGCCAACCATTGTAGGTAGATAGTACCTTACATTTTGTTGATAGTGGCAAGACAGGCTGACGACATAGCACAAACAAATGTCGCGGATTTATATTGTAGGTTATTTTGTGAGGAGGAATTATTGCAATAAGAAATCACTTCTGGTTTACCTTCTTTTTCCTATACAAGCATTATAGTGCTAATTTAGCTAGTAAAGGTTGTCTCTAAACGATATTTTCCTTTACCGGAGCGGTCTGTTTCATCGTATTGAAATGCATACCCGCCAGAGTTAGAGCAGGGCTCACCCACCAAAGTTAGAGCAGGGCTCACCCACCCCACCAGAGTTACAGCAGGGTTCACCCGCCAGAGTTAGAGCAGGGTTCACCCACCAGAGTTAGAGTAGGGTTCACCCGCCAGAGTTAGAGTAGGGTTCACCCGCCAGAGTTAGAGCAGGGTTCACCCGCCAGAGTCGGAGCAGGGTTCACCCGCCAGAGTTACAGCAGGGTTAACCCGCCAGAGTTAGAGCAGGGTTCACCCACCAGAGTTAGAGTAGGGTTCACCCGCCAGAGTTAGAGCAGGGTTCACCCGCCAGAGTCGGAGCAGGGCTCACCCACCAGAGCTACAGCAGGGTTCACCCGCCAGAGTTAGAGCAGGGTTCACCCGCCAGAGTTAGAGCAGGGTTCACCCGCCAGAGTCGGAGCAGGGTTCACCCGCCAGAGTCGGAGCAGGGTTCACCCGCCAGAGTCGGAGCAGGGTTCGCCCGCCAGAGTAAGAGTAACTACAACTAAATAATGTTTTCCTTCTACTTCAATGTAGCCGTTCTTAATGAAAAGATTAGTGAAGTGTGATGCCTCAGATCTACTGACTTATTTTTTATTGTAAACGCGACATTTGGCGCACGCTTAGCTAACGCAGAGGAGTCGCCCGACGACACCCACGTGCATTCCAAGGTTTAAAAGGGCTACGAATGTGATGGCGGCCGGCTATGTGCACCTTCACATTGTGTTTGAAGGACCCCATACATACCTACTTATATTTTCAGAAGAGTAAGGGGGGCAGTGTATTCCACTAGTTGGCAACCCTGTAAATATAGGATTTACCTCGGGTTTTTAAGATCGATTGGTCATTAGTGAGGGGCTTTCGACAGTGTGTGAAATAGAAGTTAGCCGTCTACGGTGGTGAGTTTAATAAAAAAATTAAACATTTTCATTTCAATTTTAATCAGCCAAATAATGAGCTAGCCTAAAATAAATAATAAATAAATACTTTATCTGATTAGCATAAGGCGAACTTATTGCCGGAGGAAACCTTTCATGGTTTATTTTCCAGTCAACCTTCATACACTATAACAACACACAATCGTATTGTTAGTGTATAGGTTTCCTCACTGTGATTTTGTACACAATTTTTTTTAAATCAGCGATTTTAAAATTCGGAAAAATTGTGCGCATAACAGGTATCTAACTCACAACCTCTCGAGTAAGAGGTGTGGGCTCACCAACTTGGCTACTCCGCGTATTCCTTCATGGGAGAGTCAGCAGCCATTTCAGCACAAATTATAAAGTTATAAATATTGTGCCCCAGTGGGGATCGAACCCGCACCTCCCGCTTGAGACGCGTGCTCTTGCCCGCTCGTCTAACCTGACACCCTGTATATGTATATGAATATAATTAGTTGCATTTTATTAAAAAAACACATAATTGGTATGTAATAAAGATCCATGTTGGTTTTGTGCTTCTCCCAAAACACTACCTTGTATAAACCTGTAAGCAAGAGTACCCGCCTAGAGGCATCGTAAGTTCACACTGAGGTACACTTTGAAGTACCCACTATAAAGAGGTACTCTTGGAAGAGGTACTCGCTGTACTGGCGCCAGGTAAGTACTCAAACCTGGTTGTATCATCGACATTATATTGTATAAAGGAAGCGTTCTGTAATCTGCTTAATAAATTAAAAAAAAAAACGAAAAGCCAAAAAAACACAAGTCCAATTTCCATGTGAAAGTCCATCCAATTTGTATGGGAAACCCCTTTCTGTAACTTTTAACTTTATTAAATTTTTATTATTTTTTGTTATATCGGCCATAGTAAACTGTACATACTTTTTAAAAAATTCAATAGTCTGCTTATTACAGCTTAAAAGATACAGCCCTGTAACCGACGAACAGATCACGTAGGCTTTATAATGGCCTTACGTTCAATGTCCCTGCGAAGTTGTAGAATACAGTGCACTACGAAGTTTATATATTTCTGCGAGCACAGCTAGTGAAGCACACTCCGCTAAAGCAAATTAACCTGTATTACATTGTAATATATAATTCTGTGTAGGAACTTAGTGAGAAAAATAGACACGGGGTAAATTGGCCATGTGCGCAATTTGCGGTCCCCGATTCTTTATCAGGGTCACTAGGAGAATCTGGGTGCAATTTAATTTTTGAGTTCGGACTGTGGAAATTTACTGCACCGACAACAACGACAACAACAAAGCACATAAAGGGTGAGACTACATTCAATATTACTTCATAATTTTGGACGTGTCAACAATTATAATATGCTCCACCCAAGAATGAATAGATCAATAGGTTGTGTACAGTAGGGGGGCCCACAGTAGCAATTTCATGATAAATGGGTGCTTCTTAGAGTTCGATTACACGTTTTATGGACAGTCTAAGTAACAGGTCGGGCAATAAAATAATTTCCGATCAGGAAGGCAGTGCTAGGACTTTGCAAAAATAATCGATTTCACATACATACATACAAAACTATAATTCTAGTATGTATAACGGGTCACTGTATGCACTTGCCCCTGGTAAAACAAAAAAACTGTGATGTCTTCTGAAAAAAAAACAGACAAGTATTCAATAGGCACTTTTAATAACTACCGCGTCGTTAAACAACATTTTTAAAACTTCCGGCTCTTCTAGCGAGAAATTTATAGGATTGTTCCGACGTTTCGAACAGAGCGTCCTGTTTATGGTCACGGATACGTCCGTTCGGTAAGAGAGCGGCGAACGTACAGCACCCGCTCTCGTAGCGAGCGGACCCAAGGGGGTAGGCAGAGGCAACGGATCTCCATGTGCCGCGATCCTGACACACCTCTACCGCTTCTTAAACTCTCATAATATTCTGTATACATGCTCGTCGGTTACGGGTACTGCGCACTTGCCCCTTTTTGAGAGCTTACTCGATCTGTTCTAAGTACGTGCGTCTAATAGGGCGACCCGGGTGACTTTCAACTCACATTCGTTCAAACATTATTTTTCGTTAGTCTTCTATCATTCATTCTACCAACATGACTGAACCCCGAAGAAGCATTCATTTCTTTCTCAATCCTTGTCACTATATCTTCTTTCAAACGACAACGCTCTCGCACTTCACAATTTCTCAATATGTCTTTCATAATTTCATATAGTAGGTAGATATAGATATAGTATATAGATATTTAGATAATAGAGGTCAATATACATTAAAAATTTTAAACTGAAAATTAAAATTTGTGAACACAAAAACTTAGATATATAAATAAGAAAGCATATCGGTCTAAATAAGCACTTTTGCAAGAAAGTATGAATCATTATTGTATGTGGTGTTTATATGCTATGAAGATTATTACCTTGCAAGCGTTGGACCTACCCAACGTTGCTTTAGTTGGGCTAGGCCTCTTCCTTATTGAGCTCGACAGAATAGGGTTCGGATTATCAAACTCGTCCTTGTGTTATCTATCTATCACTTAGAGACGACACGTTTCCTTCTATGGAGTTGTACAACGAAATCGTCTCTTTAAAAATATGGCACATACAGCACGTGGCACATACATAAGGGTTTACTATAAAGGAGCTTGTGACGTATGAGGAGGCATACGTCACAAGCGATCTCCTTTATCGCAAATTGCGACATCGCCACCCCTATCACTTTTATGAAAAATCGTATTATCTTAGTGTATAGTGTATATTTAAGCACTATATAAAGGGTTTTCCAATAAGAGGTGTGATTTTGAATAGCCCGCTATTTCGGTAGATGTCACTTTTGAAGCTGTCATTTTTTGACATTTGACAAGTAGAAACTAC
>WYDE02173954.1:0-10916 GCA_009867175.2 Adela reaumurella | reverse complement strand
CATGGCGCTTTGGCCATTATAAAAATGAATCGACGAAATGTTAGCTCAACTGCAATGGCACATTCTGACATACATATATAATCTCACATTAAAGCTAGATCACCTATCGATAATTTTAATTGAATGAATTTTCATTATACCTACGCTACGTCTTGAAATTTGTGTTATTCATTATTTACCTTTTTATCTATAAACACGCCTTCTTGAGTAGAAAACGATCAGGGTTTCATTATCTAAGCGTTTTTACGACACGATTTAATTGTTATGTTTGGGGTTTCGATAAAATCGTATCGAAAAAAGGCTTAGATAATGCCTACCCAGGTCTTGTCTTTCCCTTAACTGGGAAAGTACTTTACCCTTTACTTACAGAAAAATTATTTGCTTTGTGATATACAATTTATATAAAGTTTTGACGTCGTTTTTTCTTTATATCTGTACATTATTAATAAACAATTTAATAGCGTAGTTTATACCTAGGTATAGATGAACCTAGTCATGCCTATGTAATAAATAATAAAAATAAGTTGTGTTATTTATTATTTTATCTTGAATGTTTCTGTGTGATGTAATTTTTAAGCAATGTTTTAAATATATTTTTTTTTCATCTAGGTGTTCACTAAGTGCCAGTGATATGGCCATCTATAAGAATTCGCTGGCTAATATAATATGTTTTATATTTAATTTTAATGTATTCCATAAATATCGTTTTTATTATACCTAAGTCTCGTTTGTTCCACATAAACATACAGTTTTTAATCAATAGAGCTGTAATGTATTAAGAATTTATAATGGGCGCAGGCGCTTTAGAAATTGAGACACTTAATCTAAATATATGTTTTACTTACGCAACATTTTTTCAGTACCTATTAATTTTAATCAATTTATGCTAAAAATTTAAACGGCGTTTTAATGAAGATTTAAACCACTTTTTTATTAAATAATATATACCTATATATATTTCAGATATAATGTTTACTTGTAAAAAAAATTTAAAACTCTAGAAACTAATAAATTATAAGAGTTGGAAGTTATGATGATTTTCACTTTTCATACAAAAGTGTACAGCGCCTTATAACGTGATCTGCCAACCTACTGGACTGGGTCTTAATGAAAAATAAACCACGCGATTTTGTATGAAAATGATTACGCTGGTCGTGTTTCACATTTTTTCGGCATCAAGAGTTTGTCGGTCTGGTAACTGGGAGCCGTTGAGTTCAGAAATGGAAACACTTTAAATAGTTTAAAAATTCCTATCTTAAATTCTATTTGTTGGATCCGAAAAGTATCTAAAAGTGAAGTGTAGACCATAATACATACATAATGGTAAAAATTCAAATCATCGAAATATGTTTGAGGTTCAGCCTGTCAGACAACTTTGAAAAATGATGAAAAAATGGCGCTTAAGTCTTTTTCAAACTTGAACGGTTCATTTTTCAAAGACTTTTTGCAGGCTGAAGCTCAAACATTTTCTTTGCTTTTATTTGTACTATTATCTATGTGTCAAAGTGTAAATTTAAATTTTGACACATAACGGATCCAACTAACAGCTTTTGAGATAGGAATTTTTAAACATTTCAAAGTGTTGCCATTTCTGAACTCAAGTTGTCAGACCGACGTGTTCTTTATACCGAACAAATAAGGAACACGACGAGCGTAATCATTGGCATAACAAAATCAGATGTTTTTTTACTGTCACCTAGACCATGCACATTAAAAAAATGAGATGCCTTATAAATGTTCTCTTAGTTAACTATTCTGACCTGGTTTTCCTTTCTAAAATTCTTAAAAACAAATTAGTTCATTAATTAGATTGATTTTTTATTTACGTGGAAGTGTCTTTTATTGCGAAAACAAGATTGTACAGTCGTATAGAACAAACACAGCAAAATAGAATAATTTAAAACTCTATTTAATGTATGAAGAAGTATTTGTTTTATTTTTAATAGGTGCACACTTAATTGTTTTTTCTTAGTATGCCTTATTTCTTGGAAATTGGTAGGTATATTTAATTATGTTAAATATACCTAATGTATCAATTATATATAAAAAGAGTTCAACTCTATATTGTACTTAACTATATATATACTTAAGGAATAAATTCCTCGGTCTGTTCTGGAAATAATTTTGTGGAATTCATGCCGTAATTAATTAATTTTTTCAGAATATTCCTATAATATTAGAATATTATTTCACTTATAAATGTATAGAGGGCATGAACTTCAATACGATGTGATCGAATACGTGTATCAGAAACTATTTTGCTGCAAATGCCTTAGTCCAAAATCTTACTGGTTTTTCAGATTTATTTAATCCCAAACTTTCGCGGTTAATAACCTAATTCCTCAATAATTTATATCATTTATTTATATTATATTTTTATTAATTAAGTCTAACGTATGATTCCAATATCGTATATTACAGAGGCGATATATTATATAAATAAATATTTTTTAACGTAACTTGAAACTCTTGGATTAGCTGCATACCCAATTATGAGAAGGAAGGAATAGAGTCATTTTATCGTCTAATTTAATTAGGTGTGCTGTGATTTTAAGTCTACGCTCGACGAGTTCTAACAAACGGTGTCAAAAGCAATTTAAATAAAATAAAAAATAGCTCACAGTATTTTACAATACTTGAAATTAGTTACATTTTTAAATTTGAGAAAATACAATACAAGATGAAAATAAATAGAAAAATATTAATGTCTTTTCAACAACGAAATTTTGGGATTAAAAAGGACGAAATTATGAATAACTCGAAAACCGTAAGATTTTGGAATCAATTATGTGTGATGAAATACATTCTAAACCACGTGTTCTATCAGCTTCTTGACGGAATGCATTGACTTGACCTTAATAACAACCTGTATATTATTATAATGTTTGAATTAATTGAGTCTAAGACAAATAAAAGTGTTTCAAATACTAAAATACCATATATATGAGCAAACAAGCATTTCTTGGGAAATCAATTTATATGTTATATAAATATATTAATGAGTACCTGTTATGCATAAAATTGCACAAAAGTATATAAAATATACCGATAAAATGTATCATTGATTTTTAAAGACACTTCTGTTCTCTATATACATATGCTAGTAAGTATTGACTTATATAATTTTAGAAATGTAGTATTACATTTTAATATTTTTGTCGTGCGTGTTTCTTAAACTAATTAAAATATTTTAAATTATGCAAAGAACCAAGTCATTAGATGTTACAAGGGATTCTTAACCAACATTATTAGATAAGTTTAACGTACCTACATTAACATTTAATGTAATAAATACTTATGTATGAGATTTTTTTTAATTTTCAGTATTTACATAGGTTAAATTTATTTTTATTTCCTTCCAGAAGTTTATATGGTTGTAGGTAGCATCAGATACCTATAGTGTATGTAGTGTATTTTTATAAACATTATTCCCGATCATACATTCGTGGATGATAATTAGTTAATTTTGATGTAAAATATTTTAGGTGTGCAAGCTTATTTTCATCCGCAATTCTTTGAGCCAAGTGATATTTATTTGATTTCCGCGTAAAATTCATATAACGTCATATAAAAATACAAATCGATCAACCCACAAAACTTCCAAAAAACTTTAAGATAATATTTATCTTGCTTATGAGTATGTCTATGCCAAAAAATAAATAGGTTTATATAAAACTTACTTACTCCAACTATTCCCTTCCCATTTAATTAGGTAATATATATAGGTGTGTTTATTTTAAATTGTGTAGGTTTCTGATTAAACTAACTGATGTAATAATAATTGCCTAGGCACCAAGAATTGCGAATTTTGCAGTAAAACGACCACATATTATAGAATATTATTGTTTAAAATTTAAGGTAATCATAATATTAAAATTTACAGTACTTATGTATGAATTGTAAATTCTAAAATCTGGCATGAACACATGGTTCATCGGAGATAATACATAGTTATGTACATAGAATGGGAGGCAGTGAACAAAAAACACGCGATTCTGTTATGAAAATACTATTTGTTATTTTTTAGGGATCAATAATTTGTCGGTCTGGTAACTGGGAATCGTTGCGTTAAAAAATGGTAAGACTATAAAAGTTTAAAAATTCCTATGGAATTTTTTTTTGCTTTTTCCTTGCTAAGCATGAAAGTCGCTTACTAAATATTTACCGATCCGGTTAGCGAACTTGGTATACCAGTGACAGCTACAGCCAAATGTCTCAGGTTCGAATACCGGCTCTGATGTGTTTACTTTTATTTGTTGTCCTGATTCTTCCGATTTTTCTGATAAATATTTAAAAATTCCTATCTGAAATGGATTAAGTTTGATCCGAAAAGTGTCCAGAAGTTAAATGTAGACCTTAATACACGTATAATGGTAAAAACAATGGTTAAAACATCGAATAATGTTTGAGCTTCAGCCTGTCAGACAAATTTGAAAAATGTTAAAAAAGGGTCGCTTAAGTCCTTTTTAAACTTGAACGGTCCATTTTTCAAAGTCGTCTTGAAGGCTGAAGCTCTAACATTTTTGAATATTAACATTTTTACCATTATATTTATGCCATGGTCTACATTTAACTTTTGGAAACTTTTCAGATCCAAGTGACAGCTCTTGAGATGGACATTTTAAACTTTTTAAAGTTTTACCGATATAAGATAGGGGTTATCCTATATGGTATATATAATGAAACACAGGATCACACTTGGATGAAGACTAATGTATTGTGATAGACAGGTAATTTACATTGAAGGATACTATAGGGAACAGGGTGTGTCCGTATACTCCACGTGACTCCTTAGCACCAGCCGTCGGAGTCACAGGGGTGGAAGTACTTGGAGAGGATGGCCTGGTAGCCGTAGGGTACGTGGGAGGTTCTCTTGGCAAGGTGCCGTTAGAGGAGTCTCCTTACAATGGTACAGCGTCTGCTTATATACTAGTTAATATTGTCAGCTTGCAGGTCCAAAGTTCTGTGCGCACGCGTGCAATGCGCGGCGGCAGTTTCTGAGGTCGCTCGTGACGTATTCGTCTGTCCGGCACAAAGTGTTGCCATTTTTTAACGCAACGGCTCTCAGTTGCCAGTCCGACATATTCTTGATGCTGAAATAATAAGGAACACTACCAGCGTAATCGTTTTTATAACAAAATCACGTGTTTTTTTTACATGGCCTCCTAGGCCAATATGTCTGTATGTTGGTGCGTGGAGTGGAGTACTGTTCACATCTATGGGATGGATCCGCCAAGCACGTGCTTGGCTCCCTAGACTCGATTCAGTGTCGCACTATTCGCCTCATTAACGACCGGTACCTTGGTAGTTAGAAACCCTCTGCAAGTCATGGCATTGGATGCTTGTAATTCTATCGCCTGTACCACGGAGAGTGTTTAAAGGAATGTCACGACACTATCCCTCAAACATCGCTGCACGCTCAACAGGTTAGGAATGCATCCATACACTGTCGATATCCCTACTAAGGACAAATCTATCTTTTAAATCCTCCTTTACAGGGTTGCCGACCTGTGGAAAGCACTCCCTCCTATTTATTTGATCCCAATGTACAGCATGGGGTCCTTCAAACACACGAACCCACCTAGCCGGCCGACATGGTATTCGCAGTCCCCATAAATGTTCGAATGCCTGTCGGCGCCATTGGGCTACATCTGCGCGTCATCCTGGCGTGCGCCATATGTCGCGCTTACCATTAAAAAAATGTATGTGGTTAGTCATAACCTACCTAACGTATACTCCTTTCACTGTGAATATTGTGATTTCATATTTTAACTTCCACTGTATGTATTGTAAAATAGTTTATCGATAAATATTATTGTTGTCATAAATGTTACATATTTAAATGAGAACTACCTTTAAAAATTTATACATGGAACTACTGAAAATATATTTATTTGTTGTATAAACGTTGTTATTTAATTATTCCTAATTCCTACTACAATAGAAGTAGCTTCAATCGAGGACCAACTTTGGTTCATCTACTTTAATTTTATTTGTAGACGTCCAAACGCACGCAGGTGTGAATCCATAGCAACAAGACGTCTACAACTGCATTCCCTTGGTTCCATAGTTCCCCTACGCCTGGAGTAATCATTTAAGCTGATCGAGGCCCCATAGCTGTATACCGGGTGTTAACCACTGATATGTCGTTGGTGTTAACCGGATTTTTCCCAAAGTCATCTATATTGGTGCCCTCCATTTGGTTCTGCTCAAACGCTGTGTTTTCACCAGCTATGTGTATGCGTGGTACCATGACCACCACCTAGTGTGTGCCAAGTATCGAATGGCATAGGAACCTTTACAGCAGTTCATACTTGTGACCTCATACAAACGCATATCCGCTATCAGTATGCGTAGCACAGATGCACGATCTAGAACACATCTACCAATTTTCCATAACTATTGGTAACGCAGCTCTTATAGTGGCTCACCACTCGCAACACTTGAACCCGAGTGTTACTTATTTCCGTCTAAGCCTGAAGGGCGGGAATCCATGCCAAACACAGCCCCTGCGAAACCAACCCAAAAATGTTCCGCGCAGAACGCGGAGCGCTCTGGGGCTTAACGGAGCCCTGCAGTACTCGACCCAGTATGCAAGGTGCATACATAGCTTCACGCCTGTTTTACATTGGGGTAGGCAGAGACAACGGATCACCACGTGCCACGATCCTGACACACCTCTGCCGCTTCTTCTCATAATATTCTTCATACATGCTCGTCGGTAACAGGTACTGCGCGCTGCTCCTTTTTAAGGACATTCGATCTGTTCTAGTTGCATGCGTCCTTCAGAAATCTTCCACTCACATTAGCTACAAAAATTTCTTTCGTTAGTCTTCTATCACCCATTCTTCCAACATGACCGAAAAACGGAAACATTCCTTATAAAATGTGAAGGATATGTGAAAAAGAGGGTGAAAGCCGGAAATCAAGTGAATGAGGCATTGCACGCTATTATGAGCAGCCAAAGTATGTCCAATAGGGCACGTTCATAGTGGAGTGCTGGCCTCTAAACTGATGGACAGGAGTGAAAGTTGCAGACAAAGCACGAAAGCAGAATAAAGCGGTAAATGCGACAAGCGTTTTAGGGACCCAAAGGGTAGAGAACCAAAATGAGCAAACTTGTAGGAAATATTTTATGTTGTTTTACTTTTAAGTATTTGAATTATTACATGTTATTTTTATTATTCAGCTTATTGAAATAAATATATACCTAACAACATTTATATTTTTACTTTATTGTTTTGATGGACTTTACCAGTCGTGCTTGCAGCACTGACGAACCCGAAAACAGCGCATGGTCGAGCACCACACCGACTCAACAAATGCTTTTTGACCCTACTCTTGAAGGCCCCAACGTTAGGGGAACTGAAGAAGATCTATGCAAGGAGTTGATTCCACGTCTTTGATGTCCGTATGTGGAATGAAAATGAGAATAAGTTCTCGGATTGACCGGTTCGACCTTTCGGAACGACGACAGCAAACGATGGAGACTACGCCACCGACGATGGTGGGATCATAAGTTGGAGTTGAAGTAGAAGAGTTGGTAGAGAAGAGAAGTTGTAATGAAGCCTTGAATCGAGCTCAAGTAATCTTCATGGAACAGCTTGTATCGACCCGAGAGTGGACCATGCGTAAAGCATGATGCTACATAAACTAAATTGATTTCAAAGGGTTATAACATCTTACATATGTTGAAGGTTTCAGCAAGTCTTCCATTGGTCACAGCACCTCTACACCAAGCAAGACAAAAAGTGAAGAAAACTCTCTTTTTTTTTGATTGGGTCGGCTTGCAAGGTAATTTTTGTGCATCTCCCGGCGAGGTGATATTTGTACAACTTGCTTATACTCTTACATGTGGGGAGTAGTAAGTAATCCAAATCCACGGCGAATCTCTTGCCCAAAGCCGTATTGTCACTCGATTTTTTTTTTATTGAAACTGACACGGATAGCTTCATCATAATGAACCAGTATTTCTGGTACCAGTGATGTCAGCCTAAACACCTTGGTGAAGGTGTTTATGTAGGTGGTGTTGTAGGTAGGTGCCATATCAGCGCTTCCCTCAATTCCAGCCTTGTAATGAAGCCTTGAAGAGAGCTCAAGCAATCTTCATGGAACAGCTTGTATCGAACCGAGAATGGACCATGCGTAAAGCATGATGCTAGATAAACTAAATTGATTTCAAAGGGTTGTAACATCTTACAGGCATTCTCCAAGGCTTTAGATCAGGACCTAGATTCTGGGGATTCCGTAAGTTTTGTTTCAGCACTGAGACCTCCTTTGTTCTCTCTCTGACAGCTATCAGCGCTGAAACACAGCGTACAGATTTCCATCATAACTTCACAAGTCTGGCACTAGTTACGGGTTCCCAAGGTTTAAGTGTGTAGGGGATTTCCTCAAGGATCGCAGCATACCTACCTATGCATCATTGTCGATGACTGTGGATCAGAAACCAAAACTACGAACGAAAGAGTTCCCTTATAATATTCACTCTGATATCATCATCATCAGCGTTTAACCGTCCACTGCTGGACATACGACTTTCCAATTTGTTTCCAACCCTCCCGACACCCGGCAGCACGAATCCATCGTTTTCCCGCTGTGTACCAGATGTCGTCCCACCTGGCTGGTGGTCTTCCCATACTTCGCTTTCCTGTCAAAGGTCTCCAGTGTAGGATGCACAACAATTTATATTTTTTACTATATTTATACGTGTATACTTTTCAAGAATACCCGAGACAGTGTACAACCCTTTATTAAAACAAAAAATATTTTCAGTGTTACGTGTTCCTACAATAGACCCTTCAGCATCCGTATTTGTATATTTTTCGAGTTATTAAATTATTTACAACTATAATACCGGAATAAATTTTGTGATAGAAGCATAGACAATTTTATAAGACTCCTCTGTTTGCATAGATGACTACGGGGACCTGAAAAAAAAATCCAATCCTCTATCAATCAATCACACGAAGACGTTATGATTCCGAACTCAATAGAGAATTATCGCAAAAATGTAAACTTTACTTAAATATGAACGGATAAATAAGGTGTAACCTCTAAACGAGTTTTTACCTCGTGGCTAGTTGTCTAGGTCACACAGTCTGCGTAGCCAGTGTCCTAGATAGGTACTACTAGTTCTAGATAATGTCTGATCCTTCGCCAAACGGTGGAATAGATAATACTGTTAGACCCGAAAGCAAGCCATCCGTCTAATTGGTGATCCCAAGCTCACACAGGGACTTGAATCATTGCACCCCATGCGAACAATCGGTTCTATTAGCCTATTTTATAGGTAATCTGTTAAGAAATGCGCCCTCCAGTTAGTACACAAATTTCGTTATATCCCATATATATTATATAACCTTTTGAACGGGTGTGGTTCCGCTATGTATTTCCTATAGTACTGAGTGCAGTGCAGACATAGTGACATGCGGAACTCTTCAATAGGTAGATTATATTAAATCTACCTAAAAACGACGAGTAATATATTAATCTTATTTATCAATAAAATTTGTCCTTATCACTAAAGTTGTAGGATATTTCTGATCTTGAATTTTTGGATAAATTTTTCTGATTTCATTTCAAAGAAACTATTAACTTTATTTTTTATCAGAATATACTCTATCTGATATAACGACAATTGTATCACTTTTTAAATTTCTTTCTTTTTTTTCCGTATAAAAATTTACTTTACACGTACCAGCGTACTGTGTTGTGCACCGCCCGAGCATTACGCTGATTACCCCTCCTGTCAAAAAAAGGGCAACAAAAACGCTGTAATTTTCGGAAAACCTTATTTTATATTGGGTTGCGGAGTAGCCTAATTGGTGAGCGCAAGTCTCTTACTCGAGAGGTCGTGGATTCGAGACCTGGTATGCGCACAATTTTTCTGGATTTCTAAATCTCGGTTAAAATTTTTGTGCAAAATTACGATACACCCCGGTGAAGGAAAACACCGTGAGGAAACCTATACATTAACAATAAGAAAGTGTTGTAGTGTATAACGATTGACTGGAATAGATTGCCTCCGGCAATAAGTCCCGCCTCCTGCTAAGCAGAAAAGTCTATATTTATGTATGTATTTATTTTATATCGTATTTTGTATCGTTTTCTACTGAATATGTTTTGAAAATTTTACACCAGTGAAGGAAAATCGACATTAAAACCTATACACTAACAATACGGACGTGTTGCAGTAAATGATATATACTTATTCAAAGAATACACCTAACAGCACAGAAGAAGCTTTTAATAATTCCCAAGTAAAAACTTAAAAGAATTTCCAAGTACCACCTTGCTTATTAAAACTTCATGTCACGTATGTACGTTTGGAAAACAAAAAGAATTTTATATTACCTATAAAACGTTTCCTTTGCCAATGTGAAATATTATTAATATCTTATTTTATACCCAAGCTAAAGGCTCAGTTATAAATTAGTAACTACTAATACAACTACACTTTTTTATTTCTATATCGACAGACAACTGTTATTTATTACATAATTAAGTATTTATACTTGATATTACATATGGTATTTAAATATAATATTCTGTCTGTGAGGCAAATGTGCATAAGCCGTCTCTTGTTTGGATACAAATATAATATCAGAGCGTTTTGAAGCACACCCGCCAAACACAAGAGGGCAAAACAACCCAAAACCAAGGCACTGCAAAAGTAAGTTTGCACAAAATTATCGGTTATTCCTTGCACCGTACCTGTATAAAATTGTTAGTAGATCATGTTGTATCAGCCTGGATAGCTCAGTGGTGCACACAGTCAACTGTCGCTATTGATTGTTAAGCAACGCTTGGTGCGGTCAGTACTTGGATGGGTGACAACTCGACCGTTAAAGGCTGACCGAGGTTCGGATTCCTCGTAAAACTGTAGGTCACTTCCCTCCTAATCTTACTTGGTG